>CM002488.2:48012361-48189861 GCA_000573905.2 Oryza punctata | reverse complement strand
GAGTAGGGTATTACGCCTCATCGGTGGCCCGAACCTGTATAATCGCTCGTGTGCCGCCGCCCTCTGTCAGGCGATCTCGATCCTCACCGGCCTCACCGGAGCCGGGCCTAAGGAGGCCTCTTTCACGCGCCCTAGGCCGAACTCAAAAAGGGGGCCGCACAGTCCCCCGCTGCGGAGTTTTCCATCCGACAGGTATAGTCAATGATAGAACTAACTCTAAAACTAGTACATCGGCTGAAAAGATCAGTGTTATATAATCTATAAATCGAAATAAGCAATTGGGATAGATCGGACTGAACCGAAGACAGTATAAATTACCCAAGTCTAAAATAACATGAAATAACAATTATATAGACTCATGTCAATAGACGATATCTAGATTTAAGCATGTATCGGCTATAGTTCTGATACAACCCTATACTAGGATATTATCTAGCAATAAATATATTCAACTATAACCAATTATATTGGTAGCAAGCTCAATATATTTATACTAGATTAGATCCTAATATAAGGGGCAGATATAGAACATTAAACAAAGCATAAAACAATGTAAAATATCTATACCAGGTAAGATCGGCTAAAACCCTGATACTATCCTTATTAGCAACTATAAAACAAGCTAGATATCATGATTCTAAATACGACTTAATAGGTCGGACTTAACCAATGCAGCATTAAGTATGAAAAGAAGCATGATATCTAAACAATCAAGCCGATGATTGCCTTTTCGGGATGGTGGATACATTATATAATCTAAACCAACAAAGTAATCTAGCCGATATCGATGAAACCCTAGATAGAGCTTGGCGGATGCAAGTAGATTGCATTGTCGATCTAAATTATATAACGTATATGATAACTTGGAGATTCGCAAGATAGAATTAGAGTATCATAAAGATGTAAGAACTAATTCCGATAATGCAAACCGCCATAACAAGAGCTACCTTCTTGTCGAAGATCAAACTGATGCAGCACGACTCGAAAGTATGAACTTGTCGAAAATAAGAAACAAAAGTTGGCGATGCGCCGAAATTGATTGAACTTGGTTGTTGTTTTTTTACAAGACCTCGGGTCTATATTTATAACGGAAAATACAAACTTTGTCCATCACGGACACGACTCATATTAACCTAATACAAATCCAACCAACGAACAAGTCCCTAAGGCGGACTCTTACCGTGATTATCTATAAGGGAATCGCATAAAATATCCTAATTAATAGATACAATTGCCTTTCCAGGACTCTATGCGTGCGTGGCAATGCATATGAAGCACCTTGATTTAATCCGATGACGTGTATCGAGTCGTATTACCAAAATCGGCTCAATCGACTAACCTTGTCCGACTCGAACTCTGCCGATCCTGATCACAGCCGATTCGGACTCCAGCCAATTCTTGCTCTGTTTCCGATACGATCTAATCTCTTGGATCTTCTTCGATTCTAACTACTTGAATTACCAAATTTGGTCATCAACAACAGCATGATAGATCTGACGGTGGAGAGGAACAAGAAGTTCGCCACCAGGGCAGTTGCCTCGAGAGCGCCTATGTGAAAGGGAGGAGCACCTTTGAGGTACCTGGATCTCGTCATCGGGTCCTATTGCGACACTGCGACTCGGAGTAGTACCTCCGGCTCTGACGACCCCTCACGCATCCTCGCCTTCCGCTCCCTCGACATCCTCGAGGTGACCCCCAAGGCCCCAACTGCACCACCTCCAAAGACAACACCGCCATCCACCCATCCCGGTCCACCACCGCTCGAGCAAGACGGGGCCGTCGCCGCATCACATATGCTTCGGCATTCTGAATTTCTGATTGAATCGAAGAGAGAAGGAAGAGAAAGGGGAAATATAAAGAGGGGAGAGATAGAGGTTACTTACATGTGGGTCATGTATTTATTTTATAATATCTTTGATGACTGGACTGTCACGTCAGCCAATACCATTTTCAAAACCACCAAGGGAGTTATTTTATACCGGTTTTAACAGATCGGAGAGTCGTTATACTTGGTTATATGATTGAGGATCAAATTAGATTCGACTATATTTAAAAGAGTCAAACTAAACTTTTTCCAATGAAAAAATATAGATGTTTGGCCCGTTTGACTCGACGAAGGTCCAAAAGCCCAATAGATGGAGAGGTTTATATATGTATTCTCCTCTTCGGCTGTTCCCCTGCTCTCTTCCTCAATCTTCAATCTAGGGTTTACACTTTTGGGACGATGGCGAACGACGATGGCGGCGCCCACGACCGCTGGGTCCGCACCGTTGTGGATGAGCTCCGACGCTTCCAAGCTCTCAGGCCTCGCCGAGGGAGGGTCCCCCGCTTCACCCCTATGCCGCCGGAGGTCAGGGCGAGGGTGAACAAAAAGCTTGGGGCGCTCTGGCCACTGGCGCAGAGCACTCGCGACGAGATTGTGTCCGTGATTGCGCAGAATATTTCTGGGGTCCGAGGCCTCCCGCAGCGGCGCCATGGCTTCATCCCGGAGCCCGAGGCCAGTCGCATCACCGTCGCCGCGGAGGCCGAGGGCTTCGCGGCAGCCTCCGCGTACGCCGCCGGCAAGTCCGTGGCTACCGACGAGGAGCGGTCCGACCTCTACCAGAAGTACGCCAAGGAGGTGTGGGGTAGCGTCTACCGCTACGAGGCGTCCCGAGCCCAAGCCGCCGGCACCTCAAGGTCAGAGCCCGCTGCTCAGCCGCCTCCTGTCGCTGTCGTCTCAGGGCCCGTGCAGCAACCGGGGCTTCCCTCGGTCTCTGCTCCGCGCGCGGGCTCCAGCCGCTCCCGGGGAGTAGGGGGCCGTCGGCGTCTGCTCCGCGCGCGATAGGGCGTCGCCCACATTTTCATCCAACGTGAATTGCTCTCCTTTGGTGGGGTTCGTTGGCATCTATGGTTATAGTATTATTAGTACTATCTTATCTGATCGATGTCATTGGCGTTATAGTATTATTAGTACTATCTTATCTGATCGATGTCTATTTGAG
The DNA here is from genome assembly GCA_000573905.2 of Oryza punctata. Classification (NCBI taxonomy): domain Eukaryota; kingdom Viridiplantae; phylum Streptophyta; class Magnoliopsida; order Poales; family Poaceae; genus Oryza; species Oryza punctata. The sequence goes on along the minus strand of CM002488.2, from coordinate 48,186,877 downwards.
ATTCCAGTGAGAAGAACCGCTCTCCTTTTGTGGGGATTTCGTTGGTGTCTATGGTTAGTACTATCTATTTGAGATTTCAGTGAGAAGATGAGATTGGGAGGAAGTTTTCAAGGGATCCTGACCCTGCCATACCTGATTTCCTCGAGCTGGTCCTCCATAGACCTGAGGATGTGGCTGGTATTCTCTGGAAACCCTGCGGTCCAGTCTTGACTGGAACCCCTACGGACTCGGCTGGAACCCCTGCTGTCTCGGCTGGAATCCCTGCGGTCTCGCCTGTAAACCTTGCGGGCGCTGGTTCCCTTACTGCCATGGCTGGAAATCTCTTCTTCGCCAGCCCCCTCCACTGTCCGCCATTGCCGGAACTCCTGCCTCCACCATGTCCGCGTACGCTCTCGAGTCACCGTGGATCGTCCCTCTTGGCCACCCATTCTCCTCTCGCACTCTTCCCCAAGCTCCACCCTTCACCAAACCGTAATTTGATTCCCCCCTCAATCCGAAGATGAGCAGTCAACGATTCCAGATTTACCTCCAAAACCCGCAAACCCGATCTGTTCTCCCGCTCCACCGGGCCTGCTTGAAGACCAAGAGGTGAGGGAATTGCCACCACCTCGCCGCCATGGATCTCGAGCTTCCTTGCGCTAGCCCCTCCAATGAACTGGCCTCCACACCCCTGGCCCAGCGGGCCTCTGGAACCACCATTGGTGCCACCATGCATGCCCCGCCATGCCTGAGGGGACTCCCCACGTGCTCCCCGCCATGCCTGCCGAGTCACCCGCGGTGTCGCCTTTGACTCGCAAGTTGCCATCCCCTCCCTCTTTCTCCCGGCTACCCCATATACTGACTCTCCAGAGAATGAAACTTTGTATAAGAATTTTTTTTGAACGACTTTTTTAAACGAATGCATAAGATTTTATTTTGTTCTTTCATATGTCTACCATGTCTACCATGTTCTTTCCCCATTGCCGTTTTCAAATGATCGATTCGTATGAGAATTTGTTTTTTCCAATCATTTTAGTGTTTGTACTTGTATATAAGTAAAATCTCAGTGAGCAACTTTTGTCAGATGCTTAATACCTGAAGACCTGTAATCTTATGAAGTAAGAAAACATGACCCGGCTCTTTTTACCTTTATCATTCTGAAGATCTGAGGTACAAAGGGAACCTTGAATGTAGCCTCATGTCCTTAACTCAGTTATTCTGTTACCGTCCTCTGCTTTAACACGAAATTCGTGCAAGCCTTGGAGCTTTGTTAGACCTCCAATGCTAAGGAATTAATTAGAGCAATTTTATCTGCATCTGCATGTAACTGTTGCTGGCTAATAAATGTGTTCATGCGTCTTGGTTACTGTCTGAATCTACAGCTTCGCAAGCCAAGAACCTGTAGATTGCACAAGGTACATAGGGATTTGGGAAGTTCAGTATCTAATGATTTGGGAAGTTCACATGGAGGGCAATCTCAGTGAACTTATTGTTGATTATTAGTATACCAAATCATCCCCTACTTATTTAAATCATCCCTTTCATTCAGAAACTAATCCAGTTCAATTAATCTGTGAATTAGTAAACTGTTTGTCTGCTTTATGAAATCTATTAGTTACTCAATTGCTTCACAATCTCTCCAGTTACCTAATATGAAATGTCACTGTTATATTTGTGGTTTTGATCATGATTATTTTTTCCTATGGGTTTGTGCTGGGTACACCGTATGTTCCTTCAGGGTTTGTGTAGTGCAGGGTCAAATGGAAGTTCATATTGGTTACTTCCCTGCATTCTGGAAAATAAAAGTCAGAAAATCTATTGGTTTATTCACTGATTTGAATTTAGATTGTTGTAGCTGGATTTGAGAGGAATTACTGGAGATGTTTAATTCCTATGGTCGTAAAGATTGGATACTTCCTAGCATTTTTTAAAATAGAAGTAAAAATCTATTGGTTTCACTTATGCGAATTTAGGTTGTAGCTGGATATGAGAGGAATTCCTGGAGACTTTTAATTCCTATGATCGTAAAAGACGATCTTAATGCATCATCTAGAGAACGTGGTAGAATAGAGAGCACAGTGAACACGATTACTTATATGAAGTTCGTTGCTTTGATTATTCATTCTCAAGTATAAGTGATGACTGGTGCAAACAACCTGTTGTGAAGAACAAATCAAAACATTGTTTTTTTGTCAACGTACTACACAGTGCAAACTTGGATTACCTTAGTCTTTTTATTCCCTGCTATGCACTTGCAACTTAATTTGGTTTAGGCTGAATGTTTGCCTTATTCAGTTTCATGTAGTTTCATATAGCTGTTCAGATGTGCAGCCAGTGTGCCTCTTGTCCTCGTTCCATACCCCACGCTCAAGATGTTGCATAATTAGGGTTTATGTTCATATAGCAATTGAACATAAAACGATTTCTCAGAATGACTGAAGCTAAGTGCTAATAAATCGTTTTATGTTCAATTGCTTAGCTGAGGTAATCGATAATTTACTTCAAGAAATCTGAGAGTTTTATTTTGGCAATGCGACTCTAACTCTAAAACAGAAATCTTTCACCACTGACATCTCGAAAGTTGTTGTTTAGTTGTAGTATTAGTACAGATAGTTTTCTGTGGAATATGACAGGGTGCATGAGGGATATAATTGATGGAAATTTACTGAATTGAATTTAACTTGCGGCATCATAATTTGCCGGCCTCAAGGTGTCTTTTAGAAAATCACTCTGCTTGTGTTGATGGCATTTATGGGGTGGAATTTCTATGTTTGAGAGAGAATAAATAAATTTTGAGAAAGTCAGCTGAAACTGTGTCATGGCTTCTTATCTTGGATTTGGAAGTCAAGTGCTATAAGTAAATGAAGAAATACTATTTAATGATTTATTACTTTGTCACAATTTGCGAACAGTCCCTAAAGGAAAATAGGTAACGTGTATTTATCAAGAAACTGATAGTGAGAGTAAAGCAACCTTTCGGATGTGGTCCTATCACTCTTTGATTTGGTGATTTATTATATGGAAAAATGTTTATCTGCCACTGGTTTTTTCGAAGCTACGTCTTCCACATTTATATTAATTGCATCCCGGAGTCCATCGTTGAATCGTCCTCATTATTTTATGCATGAGTCCTGTCCAGTAGCATTCAGTAGCCTTTTTTTTTGTTTCAATATGAGGCTTGCACTTGCATTCAGTAGCCTATTTTTATGATGCAGTGCGTGCGACTTTAGGGTTAGGGTTGTGCTCAACTTGTAACTGATGAATGAATTATGTGCTTTAGAATAGATTGCTTTGGTTGGTGATTTGGTTAATTGGTTGGTCGATTGAATCCTTTGAAAATGAACGATTGAATGAGCCCTCGCTTATTGAATACTGATGAATGAAACTTAATTGGTGGTGCAGTGAGAGGATGCTGCCTGAGCCGTGCGGGCATGCCAATGTGTTGGCCGGTGTTCCATGGCGAGACTGATGGAAATGGTGAGTGGAGGCGCAAGGATTCCAGATAGGTGGCAACCGCAGAGCTCATGGAGCTGCTCTCTGCTCCGCTGTCGAGCCTATACATGCCCTATGCTCACCGAGATGCTTGCCGATGATGGACGTACTGAGCATTTACATGCTCTCTACAACGATGATGGGTGAGTGCTTGTGCTTCTTTCTCTTCTTGGATCTGCTTTAATCTATATGCAGCCATCCTTTTTCTCATTGCAAAGGTGCTCCCAAAATTAACATTTGTGGCTCTGTGTTTGATTGTCATCTGAATAGCATTTGTGAATAAATTTTGAGTGATTACATAAGCAACCTATTTTGTAAATAGGTAATTCATGGTATTTTTAGATTTTCTGATCAGTGATGGTTACAAATAATGCTAGATAGTTGCCATTAGTAGCACATGTTCTAATGAATAGTTTTTCTAATTATCTAATTTACTGTTTTTCATGAAACTGTCCTCATAATTTGATTGGTAAAAGGATGGCTTAGTAGACTGACATGGAATGACAGTCCATCTCTGAATCCCACCAATGCAGCCGTGGTTGCCATGTACTGTGTAGCCGGTCGATGCAACTGCCAGAACTCAAGATCTGCAGTGAAACAATCGTTCTTTGTCAGCAGCAGTGGACCCCTCCAGCTAGGTTAGCCATAGGCACTTATGACTTAATTTCTTTGATGTTCAGACTTCGGAATGCAGCCATCGGCACAAGGGATAGTCAGTGCCAGTCATTTACTCTTGTTTGATTTGTGCAGTTTGATTTGGTTCAATGTTCACCTTTCGAGAATTTGTTTTTGTTTGGTGATCGATATGATGCTCAGATACATTATGTGTCGGCAGTGATTAGAGTAGCATGGCCAGGGACCATCCAACGATGCATCAATTAATTATGCCCTACACAGTACCACTCTTTTAGGGATAAAGACTATCACTATCAATTAATTATCATTCTATTAGTATGAATCAAGGCAATAATATGGCTGCTGGCCATTATGAAAACTGTATTCTTACTATGCTGGATTTTTAGTTACTGCACTGTAAATCAAATATTAAAAAGGCAAAGTTGCCACACCCTCAGTAGTATAAATGAATGAGTTCTCTATGTTTTTTTTGCTTGTGAACATTTGTACTTTGATTAGAAATCACAACCAAGGTAACTTGGTAGCATATGTATGCATTTTCCAATTGCATTACTCAGCGAAACTACTTGAATTGGATGCGTTGCAAACCTACCTGTTGTCAGAATTTGTTCAGTCTTGCTGCAGCTCAGAATTTGTACTTTGAATTTGTTCAGACTTTGCACCATATCTATGAATATGGACCTCAAAAAAAGAATATTGCAACAAATGAAATTATGTAAAAAATATAATGGTCATTGCTGCAATTCTAGAGCTTTCTGACAGAGCATGTTGGTCTTTGGTTGAACTTCCATGTGCTTCCATGTCGCTTATTGATGCCAATTTTTTTCCAGGACTCAGGAGACTTGCAGCTGTGAAAGGAAGAAGTCACCTATGTCGGTTTTCAAATTGAGGACTAACTGTAACTGTGATTCGAAAGTGAGAGAAGAGATCTGACTAACCGACATCCACATCAAGAAAAACATACAAAGCAGCTCAAGCAGAGCTAGAAAGGAAGCCGAAGCAGCATCTTCTTCTGAATCTTATGAGAATGTTTTTTCTAATCCCCTGATGTGGAGTTATCTCATTGTATTCAATGTACTGGAAGGAATAGTCTCAGTGTGAAGTTTGAACTTGGGATGGCAGGCTTGGCAGCTCTGGTCTTTGTAACTTATGGAGTTTAGATATTTCCAGTGGATCAAACATTAGAATAGTTTTATGGAATATTTAAAATGATTTTTTCAATTGGGAAACCATTTGTTAGGCTTGGTTACATATGATAGCAGTTTTACCTTTGCCATCATCACTGATCTTGAGTTGTCGAAAAATGGATAGCTCATTACAGTTTTTTTTTAGAAAAAGGGTGCTCATATAAGGAAGCACATACCGGAGATATTGTACAAATATACATACTCATGTTACCCGTCGCAACACTCGGTCACATTATTTAATTTCACATTATAGTTATCTTATCGTGCGATCTAAGTATTTTTGTTAGTACAAAAGTTTAACTGTTCCGTAGCAAAGCACGGCACGAACCTAAGTCACTTGTAAGAGTCATATGTGTTCAATTGGCACAGGCTGTCAGCCGCAAGATAGCAACCGAACGTCACCAGGCCCCAAACATTGTAGAAGCAAAAATTGCACATGCAGATCGCAATGCCTTCATGCTCTTATTCGTCAGCTCAACAACTATGTCCATGAGTACAGAGAGTTTTACATAGACTTTCTTGCCCAAAGATTCAGTAGGCGGAACACTCTGTCACTACGCCTGCACAACGAACACATATATAAACCTCTGTAACCCCGCAGTGAATCCACCCCATCCTTATCCATTTCCTGTTCCTAGCTACAAAACGTTGGGTAAGTGGCAAGCAGAGCGCGTGCTGCAGAGCCGTATCCAGTCACACCAATGCTAGCTGCAGATGATGAAGAAGAACAATTCATCATACATCAGGCACATGAACTAAACCAAGGAGGACACGGTGATGTGTGGACTCCACCTGCAACATTGGTGGTAGCGGAGTGGCCACGCAGGCGCTCATGCTCTGTTTCCAACTTGGTCATGTGCGCAAGAGGAAGAGATTCCAACAATGAAAGAATTGGAGAGACTCGTTGTGATCTTCAGACTTGAACACAGCACAGGCTTCCACAATCTGTACAAGGAATGGACACCCAGATTAAAGTTAGTACAGCATGAATTGCATGCATATGCACAATGGAATCAGAGAACATATGGAATCTTTACATGTCTTGTATTGTCATCACACTTTGCCCTCTACCATTAATTTGTGTCATACATCCAACTAACTAGTTGATGTTCTCTTACATTGTGCCCCAACGATGCGTTAGAGAATTTCGGTTGCAGGTTGAGGGGAATTCCTTGTTGGAATTGAAGTGATCATAAATTCGATTCCAATAGGTGCTCCTAATTTGGTTGGTTCTTTGACTGTATCCATACTAACATTGAGTCATGCTGATAACAACAGTGCATCTTCCTGCTCGCTGAAAATCTTTGATCTTTTCTGATTCGGTCTCTCAGTGGGTGCTGCTCCCACATCTTGTGACAGTTGCTCTTGAGAATTGGCATTCAGTTTCTGCTGTTCGGCTTTTTGCCAGGCAGGTTTGTACAGTCCTTGTGCCTCTTTTATAATATTAATAAAAAATCTCTACAGTGGGGCCTCCCCTGCTGTATTTAATGTTCAAAAAAAAAGAATTGGCATTCAGTTCAAGGTCAAGCAGTGGGTTGAATGACTCACTCATCAGATTGAAAAATAACCATTGCCTTCCATAGTCTCTGATCATGTAAGAGATATTATCAATCGATGTACTGCACAAGAGATGTTTTGCAAATAAGATGTCAGACACCAACATGTTATGGAGAATAAGATGACAGGCGGTTCATGGTGTCTGTGCTGTCTACATATCTCGTGACATGAGCATTTGTGTACAGACAAGTGCAAACTTTTTTTTATACAAGCAGCCTAGCTGACCTATGGACAAAAATGATAAATGACAATACAGTTCAGTCTTAGCTTGAATAACCAGATATTCTCTACTGGTTCTCTCCTAAAGATCTAGTGTCAAGATAAAGAGCATGATGGCTATCAAGGAAAACTTAGGATTCCAAAAGAATCATAAATATTGCTCTCAATGTAAACTAAGCATGGCATGTTCAGAACACATATAAACATAATATGTGAAGTATAATTGTCAACTGCAGACATACAGGAGTGGTCGAAGTTATTTGGCTAATTGAGCAAAGCTGTACACCATACTGATTTTGTTGATTGAAATTTTTACCTCACATGAAAATCACCATTAACTTGGTCTCTTTTATGTCATATGGCACCAAAAGCCATTGGTTTTTATTTTCTCAAAGTTCATCACAGTAAGCAATCTATTAAACTTCTTGTTTCTATTTCTACATAAAACTAAATGGCAATTCCAGAGGTCAAGTCTCCAAATTATTTTGCCACTGAATTATGTCACTGAGATCTGGCTCAAAGAGTTATATAGCATGCCAAAAGAACTTTGCTACAAGCCAACAAGTTTATCAGATGAGCAATCATGTGTTAGTCAAAACAATTGCCAAACAATTTCTAAACTGATAAATGAGTGTTATCCTTTGCAGTAAACAAGTTATAAAATATATACTAGTGACATGATGCTCTGTTAAGTGGAGAGCAAAGAAAAATTGTTGGATAGCACAATACTACAGAATGAATAAAAACTGAAAGACCTGTATTCACAATATGCAATCCAGAAATGAGTGGCAATTCTCAAAAAGGTTGGCTACTCTTTGGCAAGATGTGGTATCCCCTACCTTAAATCACTAGGCAGAAAAAAAAAACAAGTTTCCGACTATGCAGCAGAACAGATTCTGTTATATCCTCGTTTCACAAATCTACTTAAACAATCTCGACATCCAGGGAAGCTGTGCATCTTGAATTCACAACTTTTGAAAGATCTTGCCATGTTCTGGATATTTTTCACCTCCAGCTGCAAACTCATGAAAACGCTCATTCAGCTCCATCCAACTCAAGCCCATTTCTTTTGAGACCCCCTGGAGTTTCATTACTTCCCTCACCTCCTGAGCATCGCTCAAGTTATCAGATTTCATGTATATCTTCAATAAAAGCACAGATGCTCCGTCATGATTAGGATCCAACTGCAAAATTTTCTTGGCAGCAAATGCGCCAAGCTTGAGATCACCATGCATCCAGCATGCTGCTAACAGAGATCCCCAGATAGGCACATTGGGCCCTAAGTGCATTGACTCTGAGATTAACTGCTTCTTGCATAAGTTTAGCCCTTCCTAGAAGATCCACCATACAACCATAGTGCTCATGCTTGGGTTCAATCCTGTATTGCTGAACCATAGAGCTAAACAGTGAACGGCCTTCATGAACTAGACCAGCATGACAACAAGCATAAAGTAAATTAAGAAATGTCACTTCATTGGGTTCAACACCATTTCTCATCTGCTCAAACAGACATAAGGCAGATTTTCAATCACCATGCATAGCAGAGGCAGTAATCATACTTGTCCAGGTGATGACATTCTTTTGAGGCATTTCATTGAAGATATTTAATGCAAGGTTAATACCCCCACATTTGGCAAACATATCAATAAGAGCATTGCCAATGTGCAATATCTTATTCAACCCATTATTCTTAATGAAGGCATGGATCCATTTCGCTTTATCAAGGGAACCTAAATTAGAACATGCAGATATGACACTTAACATGGTAACTTCATCAGGCCTGATACCACACTCTTGCATACCATTGAACAGACTCAATGCTTCGGTAGGCTGGTTACTATCGACATATCCTGATATCATAGCACTCCAAGAACATCCTTCTCTGGCATTCCATCAAATATAGAGCGAGCAATCTCAACTTTTCTGTTCCTGGCATACCCAAAAACCATGGCAGTTGATGATACCAAGTCCTTTCTTGGCAGTCCATTATATAGCTTTTCTGCCTTCTCCATGTTTGCACAACTAGCATACAAGTTTATAAGAGCACTACTGAGGTGGGTGCTGATAAGAATGTCTGATACCAACATGTACGAGTGGATGGCTCTCCCAGTTCTCAAATGTCTTATGTGCCCACAGGCTGATAGAACAGTAGCAAGGATCAATTGGTCTGGAAGAACTCCAGAATCCTTCATCTTAGCAAATAGAAGCAAAGCTTCTTTATAGTTCCAAGTCTGACAATAACTGCCAATTGATATGAAAGAGGTATATAACAGTTTGTATGAAAATCAAACTGCCAAGTAGAATGTAGAATGGAGAATACAGACTAGCAGCAAACAAATTATTTGTAAAGATGGCTGCATTAAATGGATTTTTGCTATTCATAGACTTTCTGCATGGCAAACAGAGATGTTTGAAAAATCTAAATATTGGTTATCACTATGCCATCTGTAAAGTATATAATCATGGATAATGCACAGAGTGTAATCTACTTTCTTAAAGGTCCCCTGATTGCATCACCTTGCAAATAACCATGTTATGTTAAAAAAGGGAGAAATCTGACAAGAAACACAGTTTTTCTTAAGGTTTGAGATAATACTTAATGCCTTCCAAATTTGAAAACAGAATTTCTATACTTCACAAACTGGGCAGAGCTGATCTGAATCATCTGATTGAATGTGAACCTAGTTAACTTGACACACAACATCAACTTGTTCCAATTTTCACAAACAATTGCAGAAACAAACATGTTGGCTCAAGCGAGTATACCTATCAAACATGACGCCCCAGGAGACGACGTCCCGCACGGCCATTCTGTCAAACACTATCCGCTCGTCCCCCACGCATCCGCACGCCGCATACGCCCCGACCAGCGCAGTTCCAACGAACCCATCCTCCAGTGAAGTGACCCAACCCTGCGCGCCCCCGACGTACGCGCCAGCACCCTCGCAGCGAGCAGCGGAGCGGAGCAGCGCCGGAAGCGCTCGGGGCAGGCCGGCGCGGGTTGAACTAAATCTGGCTTAATAGCAAAGAAAGGCAGATCTGGTATACTTGATTTCCACCCCTGTGCATGCATGTTTGCATCAGCATGTCTGTTCTGGAATTCTGTTTTTTTTCTTTTTTTTTGGCTGCAATGCATTTAATATCCTAGAGTGTTTGTATGTAAGCTCCTGCCTGGTGTATGCTGTTCCCCAATGTTGATCAAGGCTGTGTTAGATTGGGAGTTGGTGTATTTTCTTAGGCGATGAAAGATGCTGGTCTTTTTACAACTAACTATATGGGTTTTGTGGTTCTTGTGGGGCGGTTTACAAAGCCATCCTCCTCTGCCGCGGCCATCCGATCCCCTGCCGCTGGCGACCCACCCCCACCCGGACCAGTTGGAGGCCGAGAGTATCCTCAGAACTGATTGAGATTAATAAAACTTTCATCATGTTTAAAACAAACACCACCGTGTTCCTCTGGTGATCGGTTCGATTGATTGATTAGGGGATAATGCAGAAACTAATTTTATTGATGCACAACACGTCAACACATAAATTATGAGTATCAAGGAAGGAAGCATTTGTCGGTGAGACTCTTCTCCGCGTCCTTGATAGCCTCCTCGAGGGGAGTGAGGACGAGGCCCAGGTCGAGGAGCCGGCGTGCTGCGTCACGGCCGTCGCGCGGCACGAGCCACGGTTGTGTACTCCCCTCCTCGAAGCGATGGATGGCGTGGGCGTACGCCGGGCAGATCCTGGCAGCTAGCCGTGCGAAGTCGCTGAACTGGTAGATGCCGTTGGTGCAAAGGTACCTCCCGGACACGGTGGGAGCCTCGAGCAGCAGGAGGTGGGCGGCGGCGACGTCACGGACGTGGACGGCGCCGAGCCAGTAGTCCGCTTGGTCGTCCGTGGACCCCTGCAAGAGGCGCTGCAGCACGGCAGAGCTGGCGTTCAGGGTGGGCTGCAGGAGCGGGCCGAGGCATGTCGACGGAAGGATGGTCGCCAACTCGAAGCCGGGCCACCGCGCCGCGTACTCCCACGCCGCCCTCTCGGCGAGCGTCTTGGACACCGGGTACCACTTGCCCCGGGCCTTGCAGAATTCCATGTCCGTCCAGCTTCGCTCGTCGACGAGCTCTCCCGCCGCCAACCCTGGGTTGGGCACCATGGCTGAGATGGACGACGTCACCACCACGCGCCGCGCTCCCGCGCCCCGCGCCGCCTCCAGCACGTGCAGCGTGCCCCGCACCGCCGGCTCCACCAGCTCGGCCTGCGGATCTCGCGGGTCATCCAGCGTGCACGGTGAGGCCACGTGCAGCACGCCCGCCCGGCAGCCCCCGCCCGCTGCCGCCGCGGCGGAGATGGCGCCCGCATCAAGCAGATCGGCGGGGAGCAGGAGGAGCCTTTCATCGTCGAGGGCGAGGAGGTGGACGGCATCTGTGCCCGGCTGGTAGGTTGCGGTCACGGCATACCCGCGTGCGAGAAGGATCCGCACGATCCAGGATCCGATGAAACCATTGCCGCCGGTCACGAGCACGCGCCGCTCCTCCTCCATACTCGATTCCGCCGGCGATCCAATCATTTGATCTGGGTTGATGTCACGCGGACGAGAGGGTGTGGTCACACAGTATGGGCACCAGCCAGACAGATGGGTGGTTGCTTTCCAGTTCACAACGCACATCCAATACTCCTGGTTGCGTTTCGTTCGAGGGAGATTTTAGATGGGATCAAGAGTTTAGACTGATAGGACTATTAATTTTTCCTGTTTTGTTAAGGGATATTTAAATTTGTGTGGGACGGAGATAGGAAATTGAGGGGAAAACTCCTCTTTTTAATACCTGCGTGGCATGTTTGGTAAATGAAGAGAGGATCGGAGTTGGGAGGGAATTCTTCCTTTATGTTTACTAAATAAATCCCAGCCATCTATTTTCACTCAAGAATAGTGTATATCTACTAAACAAAGTATTAGGATTAAAAATAAAAGAGTAAATTGTACTCTGCACCATGTGGAATGTATCTCTTTTCACTTTGAACCGGATTTGTACATATTTTCATTTTGCACCAGGGTATATCAAAATAATTTTTATTTTGCACTAGATTGCGTCGTATAACTAAAGGATAATCTTATAAATCACTAGTGAAGCTTGAAATTTTTTGAATTTAGACCACATTTCACAAAGTTTCGTGCATATTTTATAAAATTTGATGAAATTTCTATAGGTTTGATAATGTATATATCGGTGAAGCTTGACACAGTAATAAAACTCGAAATATACCACAGTAATCATCCCAAACTTTAAATGATTCTGACTAAAATATAAAAGATTTAGACTATATGTTCCTCTTATATTTTAAAACAGAGATAGTGCTATTAACACTTAAGTACTCCCTCTGCCTCCAAAGATAGCTACCAGTGACGTACATTTTTATATAGGTGGTTCAACTTATATATATTTCTTAGGGTTAATTGGATCCATGCCACTCTAAATGTGGCAAATCAAAAAAATGCCACTACTATTTCGGTATCCGGCTGCGTGCCACTGCTATTATGTCCAAATTCGATCCGTGCCACTATCTACGCCCCGCGCGTGCTTTTTCACCGTTTGGAGGTATCGTATTTTTGTATGGACCCATTTGCCCCCGCGTCGGTGTGTTCATTCTCCATCGTGGTTCGGCTCGCCCAGCTCGCCCATTCATTCCCCACCCACCGAAACCCTAGCTTCTTGAAGGCGGCGGCGTAGACGACGACGACGACGGAGACGGCGGCGGTGGGGAGCGCTAGCTCGAGGACCACCACCGATGAAGGGATGAGTGCGCAGGGCCGTACGCCTACGCCCCCCGCGGCGGAGGCAATGGATTTGGGCAGGTCCCCTCTACGCGTTGCTTCGAAACCGTGAGTACCTTCCCCCAACTCCTCTTAGTCCAGCTAAAGTATGTGTTTTGATTTTTAATTGAGCTTTGCATGTGCGATTTGAGTTATTCTTTTGTCATTCGTTGGTAGGCACTGGTTTTCAGTTGATGTTAGTGTTCAACCCTATGCGACAGTAGATTCTGATGGTAGGAAAATCATCAGTAAAGGCGGCACTAGGCATTGGGTTATCGATTCAGAGAGTTTTTCCTTTGATTTTCTGATGAAAAGCTTAAGGTCTGAGTTTACATGGGGCTCGAACCAATGTCCCTCAGTGTGGTATTTTAACAAAAATGTTGGTGAGGATGTTAGGCTCGTAGGGAACACTGAATTGCCACATATTTTCGAGATGTATTCAACCGAGGCCAGTTTCCATCTACTTGTAGCAGTTCTTGAGGAAAGGTCAAATTCACTACCCAGTTATGTTGGAGATGTGTCATGTGTGTATAAGCTCATTGCTGTCATCTCTCCTGAGAACCCTTCCTACAGTGTTGGTTCTGGACAAGCTGCTACTAATGTTGGAGGTTGTGCACAGCCTGCAACAGTGCAAGCAGATGTTAGAGAGCCAGACATGTTTGATAATGAGGAAGAATATGTTGGTGTTAATGATGAGCACTTGTATCTTCCTCCAAAACCTACACAGCCACCTGACATCTCTGGCCAATCCTCTCAGCCTGCTGCCACAGGGGTTTGTGGCCAGTCCTCTCAGCCTGCTGCCACAGGGGTTGAAGCTCCTGAGGTAGAAGTAACTGATGAAGACCCTCAGGTTGTTAGAGTTGTTCATGATCCAGACAATCCAAATATAGCAAAGGATGCTCTATTCCCTGACATGATATCTTTCAGAAAAGCAGTTAGGCATTATGCAATAAAAAAAGGTTTTGAGTTTGCTAATTTGAAGACAGATCCAACAAGATTCATTGCATCCTGTCGTGCTGAAGGCTGTCCCTGGCGAATACGTGCTTCAACGATCCATGATAAGATAACAGTTAAGGCATGTTTACATGGTATAGTTAATTAAGTTTCCATCATGCAGATAATATGGTCTTGCTAACTTCTTTCCATCATGCAGATTAAAGTGCTTCCCTTTGAACATACATGTGCATCTACCAAACTAAGAGAGGGCAAGATGGCTACACAGGGCTGGGTTGCGGATAGGATTGGGGATTGGCTGAAGAAAAATCCGAATAAGGGTGCAAAGGATGCTAGGGAGAAGCTTCAAGAACAATTTGAGATCAAGTTGAAGTATTCAAAGGCATGGTCAGGTATGAAGCTAGCACTAGAACAAATACATGGTAAATATGAAGAGAGTTTTCAACTACCTTTTAACTGGAAGGCTGAAATTGAGAGAAAATCTCCGGGTAGTATAGTTGATATTGAATTGGAAAAGTTAGGAAAGAAAATGTGTTTCAAGCGCATGTTTGTAGCTCTAAAACCATGTATAGATGGCTTTTTGCAAGGTTGCCGGCCATATGTAGGTGTAGATTCAACTAAATTGACTGGAAAATACACTGGACAGTTAGCTTCAGCCACATCTGTAGATGGTCACAACTGGTTGTTCTATGTAGCATATGCAATTTTTGATTCAGAAACTGATGACAATTGGTTGTGGTTCATGAAACAATTGAATAGAGCTATTGGATGTCCTCAAGGGTTAGTTATCTCTACTGATGCATGCAAGGGGTTAGAAAAGGCTGTTAATGGTGCATTTACTGAGCCTGTTGAGCATAGAGAATGCATTAGGCACCTGTATGCTAACTTCTTGAAGAAGTTCCATGGCTCTGTTATCACTGAACATCTGTATCCAGCTGCCAGAAGCTATACAGAGGGGGGTTTCAAGTACCACATGCAGCAAATACATGCAGTGAAACCAGATGCAATAGAGTTTCTTGAGAAACATCATTCAAGAATTTGGTACAGATGTGGATTTGGAGAGAGCAGCAAATGTGACTATTTGACAAATAATGTTTCTGAGAGTTTTAATGCTCAGATCAGAGGACTGAAAGGACTGCTTCCTCATGAACTAGTAGACAGCATAAGAGAGCTAACTATGGAGAAGATGGCTAGTAGAAGAGATATTGGCAGGTCAATGGTTGATGGAATCCTTCCAGGGGTTATGAAGTAGCTTAATGATGCCACATCCCTTCTCAAAGTGGTCAAGGTTGCCAGGAGTGATGATGGGTTTGCAGAGGTGACACTTGTGGATACAGACAATAAGACTAGAAGGCATACTGTTGACCTTGATAGCCAAAAATGCTCCTGTAGGGCTTGGCAAATAACAGGAAAGCCATGCAGGCATGCATTGGCTTGGATATGCAGTAGTGGAGGAAGAATTGAAGACTTTGTTAGCCCATACTATAGTGTGCAAATGTTTAGGTCAGCTTATGCAGGCAGAGTTCCACCTATGACTGACAGAACACAGTGGCCAGTAGTGGATCTTGGCTTCAAGGTTAATGTCCCTAAGCAGAAGAGAGGTGCTGGAAGGCCTAGAGTACAGAGAATTAGGGGATTTCTTGAACCTGGAAGAAAGAGGGTGACATGCAAGAGATGCAAGGGATTTGGTCATTTTGAGAAAACTTGCAAGCTGGCTGAACCTGCTGATGCAGATGATTTGAGTAGCCAATGCACCCCCAAAAAATGTAACTTGATACCTGGTCGATTTTATCTGTATGGCATTAATCTCACAAAACTGACTCTTTTTTGTAGGAAGAGGCAACACTGCAGGCAAGAAGATGAGGCAGTGGCAGCAACTGAAGCTAGCTGCTCTGCACCAAAGAAGAAAAAAACATCTAAGAAGAAAAAGACACCAAAGAAGAAGAAGACACCCCAGAAGAGGAAAGATCTTGCTTCCTCTAGTGCACCACCACCAACCATACATACATCACATACTAGCAAGTTCATCACATACTTGCTTCCTCTAGTGCACCACCAGCATTTTGCTAGTATGTGATGTATGTATGGTTGTGATGAACTTGTTAGAATTGGCCATGCAACTAGCTAGTGAACATTATATTTGGGTATTTTGGTACTATGTCATGGATGCAAGTTTGGCCATGTAACTTGCAAACTATTTCCATGTGATGCAAAATGGCCTGATAGTATGGAACCTGAAATTTTGTTAACTAACATATCTGATTTTGCATGGCCTGGCAGTTTGGAATAACTGACATAACTGGCAAACTATTTCCATGTGATGCAAGAATATATCTGGGACAGTTTGGAACCTGACATTTTGCATGGCCTGACATTTTTTAATGAACCTGAAATTTTGTTAACTGACATATCTGATTTTCATCAGACTTTTAAGCTGAGATTCACTGATCAACATTAAAGGAATATTATTGAATTTCATTTGTTTTACAATCTGAGATTCACTTATCAAGATGAACAACATAAATCTGTCATATTTTCATCACATTTTCTTCCCATGACAAAAACAAATTCATTAACCACAAATACTTGCTCACAATACATCCATTTTGGTCACCACAATACATGCACATTCCAATTCATCACAAAAGAGAATTTTACCCTTTCAGTTAACACAATGGCCTGCTGACAATACATCCATTTTTTTCACCACAGTACTTACATATTTCATCTAGTTTGTACGAAGCACTAAGCTAACAACTAAGAAAGAGAGCACTAACAGTACGTAGAGAAGTCTACAACGACTTAATTTAACTTGTTCCAAATGCTTCTTCATCGCTAAACACTCTAGCCTACACTGATTGAGCGCCTCAATTGTCGACTTCAGCTCATTTTGCTTTGCATCAAGGAGCTCACACATCTTCCCTTTGTCAGTCTTCTCATCTGCTAAAAATTGGCGAAGCATGTCGATTGTTTCTCGCATATACTCGTACTCGCCGGCGTGCCAGTATGCAACCATCTCCTCAGCATACTCGTTCAGAAGGTCTTCCCAGATCCATAAGAAGCAAGACCCCTCCTTTCCAAATAAAAGGTGAGTTTGAGGTAAGAATGAAGCTTGCCAACGAGTTTGAGGCAGGTGTTCTTACCGATTTGCCGCATTGTAGCCACCGGCGCCGAGGATTCCTAGCGGTGTTCGACGTTTGCGCCATTGCTGAGACACCGCAAGCACACTTCAGCTTGGGGATGGAAGGTGGTGATGCCCGCAATCGACCAACACTGCCACCACTGGAGGATTGCTTCCTGCTCGCTGGATCCATCGTCGTTTGTTGTCGCGCCCACAGTCGTCGTGCTCTCACCGTCTGCCGCCGTCTTCAAGCTAGGGTTTCGGTGGGAGGTGGGGAATGGTTGGGCATGGTCGATCCAGACCACGACACACTGGTCAAGAGCAAGTCAACGCGGGTGAATGAATGGGCGAGCTGGGCGAGCCGAACCACGATGGAGAATGAACACACCGACGCGGGGGCAAATGGGTCCATACAAAAATACGATACCTCCAAACGGTGAAAAAGCACGCACGGGGCGTAGATAGTGTCACGGATCGAATTTGGACATAATAGCAGTGGCACGCAGCTGGATACCGAAATAGTAGTGGCATTTTTTTGATTTGCCACATTTAGAGTGGCATGGATCCAATTAACCCTATTTCTTAAATACCTAAATATAACAAGGTTAGAAGTAAATTGATCAATGTGCATCCTAATATATTAATAAGGGAATTATTTTTTCTTTTTCAAAAAAAGTTTCTTTTCACACACACATGTATATATGCATTGGTCTAGGGTTTTTTTGGGTGGTCCCATGACCACCGGGACCACACCTAGATCCGCCTATGATAGCTACCATTAGTGCTAACACGGAGATTAAGAAAGTAGGTAATGTGAAATGGTGGAGCAACAACATCATTCTTGTCGATCTACCCTCCCGTAGTCTTCTCCAGTCCACTGCAGCTAGCAAAGGAACAAAAAATACTACTCTCCTCGTTCTAACACATTGCAAGTTTTAGCACTTGCATGGATATTAGGGGGGAGGGGTAAAAAGACTTATTTTCCTAGGGTATATGAGGTGTGAGTCTCGGACTAGTTTAGGTGAAATAAAGATAAGGGTTTGTATGGAAAGTGTAGTCAAAAAATACCCTTTAGTAGCATTGAGGGAGTATAGGATCATGCCTTATGCTCCTAAGTAGCGCGTGGTCTCGCCCACCTGAAGCGAATATTCACGCTAGCTAGGCCGCAGCCCCGAAAAGGCACATAGACCCTACTAGACGCATGCGTGTGCTTGGTAAAGCCACGACTTTAGCACACGAGGAATGTGCAATGAAACGTGATGGGGAGAGGTCTTGCTACATATTGTCGCCCCGTGTTTTTACCACTAATGAACTCCCGCACCATTGCCACCAAGAAAGAGGTCGAGGTCGTTGCTGCCGCATAGATTCGGCAAGCTCATGCCCAGACCCTAGCAACGATAGCAAGGATGGCAGGGAGAAGAAGGGCCTACCGGCGCAACGAAGGATGAGGGCAATATGCTCCATCGTGGGAAGACACCGTCAGGAAGCTTCGTTGGTCACTGATGCCCCAACACTAGCCACCATGACTCCTTATCATCAATTTGCACCGCCACTTGCTATTCTGCCGCTGTCCCGATCGGTGGGTGTTTTTGTATGTTTCTGATTTTGAAGGTGTATATTGTAAAATGTTGGACTTTATACACGAATAGAAAAATATGAGGATTTAAATACAAAATATAAGGAGCTAAAGAAGGCACGTGGATGTGGCTTGTATTGGGTTGTATTTGTAGACATCTTTTTTTCATTGGCCATGCCATAAATATACCCGGTCCGTCCAAATTCAATATCCAGCTGATAATGCAGAAAAAAACAAAATTAGTGCAAGAGATATTTTATGGGAGGAAAAGGAAGCGGCATAGCGGAGGAACCACACGTTGAAGAAAACGACTCCAAGATCCAAACAAACAAACAAAAGGATCAATTCTTGTTGATTTGATGTAGTTCCATTCATGCTTACTTACTCCGTGGCAAAAGTTATGCTTCCCTGGAGGAAAAAAAAGAGTAAGTTTGAATAAAAAGACATGTTTGGTTCTCAACCCTACAATTAATTTATTTTGTTATATCAAAATTTAAGCAAATTTTAGCACTACCAATTTATCAGTATGATATAGTTATATTGCTCATGTTTGGTTTATTATCAATATGGAGCCAAATTTTATGCTGGTAAAAATAACTCCTAGATTTAACATAAAAAAATATGTTCCCTAAGGATTAGAGGATTTGGCAAGCCAAAAAGCAAGCAGCGAGAGCAATTGGCCAGCTGCACAAACTTCGAAGATTTTGTGCGAATTCTGTGGTGTAGAGATCCATTAGAGCTTTTAAAATTCCTAATTCTCACGTGGACAATGTAGGGTGCAAGAAATGATATAAACTCAAGAGGGAGAATGGCAACGGCTTGTGAATTGGCAGGCAAAATGGAGCTAAGTGAATTTGCACAACTTTATACAACTGAAAGCAACGTACCAACCACCAAAACAACCAAGATGGTACTATCCACCTTCTGAACCTTCAATTAAAATTAATTGAGATGGTGCTTTTGTGGGATTGACAAACCTGTGTGGATGGGGATGTGTGGCAAGAGACTCAACTTAGTGCGAGGATAATAGTGAACTATAAACCAATTTATGTGAAGGAGAGAGATAAAGAAAAATAAGTAGTGTTGATTCTCATGCAAGAGCTAATTATATACATGCTCCAAAATATTCACATTAAATTCATAGAGAGAGAGGAGAAAAAAATTAAAAACAATCTTATAGTTAAACTATTATACATGTTAGTTTTAATATAGGCTAGCCAATAGTTAAATATTCTATTAAAGTTGCTCTAAGCCAGCTATAAACTTACATGAAGGAGAAAGACAAAAAAAAAATTAAATGGTACTGGTTCTAATACAAAAGGCTAGCTCTACATGTGCTACAAAACAATTACATTGAATGCATAAGTGAGAGAAAAAGTGCAAAAGCTAGCTCTACATGTGCTACAAAACAAATACTTTGAATGCATAAGTGAGAGAAGGGGAGATGAAGAAAAATTGATGATAATTTTGTAACTAATCTATTATATATGTTGACTCTAAAATGGACTAATAGCTACTTCTCCTTCTGTTTAAAAATATAACATATTTTAAACGGATGGAACACTTTATAGTACTACAAATCAATCTCTGTCCAGATTTGATGGATGAGACATTTCCTAGTAATATGAATCTCTATCCAGATTCATGAATCTCTATCCAGATTCCTAGTACTGGAAAGTTTCTATCCATTCAAAATCTCACAATGAGCTCTACTATTAAACTCGTTCTCGGCTAGATTGCAGTGCAGAAGGCTGTACAGATGGCTTTGCAGCCAGGGAAGCAAAGGGTAAATTTTGAGACAGATTCACTTAATTGCAAGTATGATCCGGTTATCCTGGGTCCTTTAGTCTTAGATGTTAAATTTCTACTAAGAACTGTTTTGTCCTCTCATGTTGAGTATTGCTCGATATAATGTTTACTGGTAGCCAGTGATTCAGCTGCGCTACAGAATTAGTGGAAGCTATGTTTCCAGTAAGAAACTATTTAACTTTAGGGTTAATTTATCCGTGCCATCGCAGGCGGTTCGCCGGCGGTCGAGCGCCTCGACGGCCGCGGCACAGAGGAGGCGCAGTGCTGGTCGGCTTCCGGGCCCACCATCCACGGCGTCCGGCACAGAGGAGCTCGGGCAGGCGCTTCGACCCCGACGACGATTGCGAGGAGCGCCGCGCGTCGAGCACGAACACCGGGCTCGGCTGCTGGTCGTCGCCGGTCGTGAACGCTTGGATGCTGCTCAACAGTTTGCTGGTCGTCGCCGCAGCTTCCTCCTGCTTTTCCTGTGAAAGAAACGAAGAAATGGTGGAGAGAATGAGAGATGGGAAAAAAAAAGAAAAGAGGAAAGGATAAGGAAGAAGATAAATCTAATGGTGTGTTCCACGTGGAGATAGGAAAGAAGATGGAAAAAATAATGATGATGATATGGTTTCAATTTTGTAAAATTTAAGTAACACGACTACGCACACAAAAATTGTAATGATATAATAGGCACATTTACAATGATCAAATTAACCCTTAGCTTTAAACCAAACCATCATATACAATTGGGATCCCCCATCTATCTATTATATTATTAAGATAGCTCGAAAAAAAGGTACAACGTTCGCTGTGGAGGGTAGAAATTTTTAAATTAATCGAAGAAAAAGAAAAGAAGAGTCCAAGTAGAAATACAATTAAAAAAATAACTAAAATTCGGAATTAAAAATAAGTAATATTGAAAGAGAAGTCCATATAAGAACCCAATACGTGATTAACTAAAATTCGAAATAAAAAATAAATAAATTTCTGAAATTGGGAAAGAAAAAGAAGAGTTCATGTAGGAATACAATTTTCAAATAACTAAAATTCCGAATAGAAAAGAAATATTAAAAGAACAATTAATCCATCTATAACAAAACACGAGATTAATTAGAATTCAAAATAAAAAATAAAATAAATTCCGAAATTAGAAAAATAAAAATAAGATTTCAACTAGAAATATAATTTATAAATAAATAAAATTCTTAATAAAAAATAAAGACCATTGAAAGAATAGACCATCTAGAACATACGATGAGATTAATTAAAATTCAAAATAACAAATAAAATAAATTTCGAAAAAAGAAAAATAATTGTATGAGTTCAAGTAGGAATATAATTTACAAATAAAAAATATTAAAGTGAAAAATATGGATTTTTCAAAAAGAATAGTTAGTCTAGAATACAGCGATATCAAATGACAATAAAGAGAGAAAAAACAATAAGCCTGTAAAGGAATAAAGTGGTGTCAGTTGATGGGACATATAAAAACAATAAACATATAAACAACACCCTAAATAGAATCCCAATAAAAATTAAGAGGAGGATAACGGACACGTCATTAAATAGTACGGTCACGGTAGTTGGCAGGATTCTATAAAGAAAAAAATAAATCCCAATGATAATCATGTTCAATTTTTAAAATCTCAATGACAATAAAGAGGGGAGGCAGCGGACGGGTCACGCGTAGAGGAGTACAGTTGCAAAGCCGTTGATGGTTTAGCGGGACTTCTTAAAAAGTAAAAAATAAACCCAAACGATAATTATGTTTGATTTTTAAAATCCCAATGATAATAAAAAAGAGGAGGCAACTGAGGGGTCGTAGAGGAGTACAGTGGGCGTTGTTTGACGAAACTTTAAAAAATTATGAAAACAAAACGCAACAAGATAACGAACTCTAAAAACTAAAAGGTCTGATTTTTAAAGATTTTATGAAAGATGAATAGAAATAGTGTTAGATCGATAAAACAAATAAAGACCTAACAAATGAGTAAGGGGTAGCGACTGTAGCGACTTTTAAAAACTATAAAATTAGAAACACACGGATGATAAAGTTCAGTCCTTCAAAATCCTAAGATAACGAGATGGGTATCTAACAAATTTTAAGTAAAATCATGTGTAAAAAAAATAATTTTGTACAGGTGCTAGCCGCGTAATTGCGCGGGTCACCCAGCTAGTTATATTATTAGGGTTTAGTAGTGTGGTGGTAAGATTATCTAGCTAAGTGAACTTAATTAAGTTTAGATGGACTCTGCATTTTTTTCCTTTTTTCCCACACCCAATCGGAAAACATCCTTGCCCAAATACTATTAGGAATCTAACGTGTATATATGCTCGTTATGTACGTGAAAGATTAGAATAGCTTTCCTATTATGGATTGAATAGAGTTTCTTTCATACGAATAGAACCTTTTTCGTGATAAATCTACACCCTTTAATATCTATCCACTGTAATCTAGCGGTGTAGTTTTTTTTCTCTTTTTCTTCTATTAATGTGGGAATTTCTAACCCACACAATGAATGTGGGGTTATGGTTAAACCATAGCGTAAAACTACACGTTAATAGATTAATGGTAATAATTTTGTAGCCTATTAAAAGTTTTTTCTACTTAAATACATATTTGAGGAGTCTCTGTATTGGAACTAGAAATAATACACATAATTACATTTGTCGTTTAATTATGAGGGGTTTACATTTACTCCATTAATCATATTTGAAAAATTATATACCACTAATATTGGTTGATTTAATTTATAATAAGTTATAACAAAACATATAAAGTATATAAGTTAATTGTATAAGAATAATATTTCTTTGCATAATAGACCACCTTAACAAATAATAATTATAAACATGTTGGCTCGATCAAGAAGGAAAAGAAAACACAGTCCCTATCTTCATAAGAATCTAGAAAGATAACGTACCTATGCTGTGGGTTATAGACTAATAGTACTTAAAAGAATAATTTTAACAGACAACACTGATTACAAACCTAGAGAATCACAAGTGATCCGTGAGAATGCCCGCTTGCGATAAGTTTGATCTACGGTGGGAGGCACGGGTTGCCTATATAAAAGATTATCATATGCGGCCTCACTACGTTGGCCACCTATGAGAACACATCTATTTTCGACGATGAAAGTACTCCGACACAAGATGAAAAATACAAAACACTTTGAGAATGGGTAAAAAAGAACATATTTAAATCCACCGTGTGTACTATATTTAGTTCGGTGTGAGGTTACAAATTTCCACATAAATTAGGAAAAAACAAAAAATATTGAAAGAAGAGTCCAGGTAGAACAAAATTAAATATTAATTAAAATTCGGAATAAAAAATAAATTATGAAATTAGAAAAAAAATAAGAGTTCAAGTAAGAATACAATTTACAAACAACTGAAGTCGAGAATAAAAAATAAGAAATATTGAAAGAATACTCAATATAGAACACAATATGAGATTAATTAAAATTCTAAATAAAAAATAAAATGAATTCCAAATTTAGAAAAAATAAAAATAAGAGTTCAACTAAGAAAAATAAGAGTTCAACTAGAAAATAACTAAATGCGGAATAAAGATAAAGACTATTGAAAGAAGAGATCACCTAGTACACACCAGGAGGTTAATTAAAATTCTGAATAAAAATAAAATAAATTTCAAAAATAGAAAAAAATTATAAGAGTTTAGGTAGGAATACAATTTATTTAACAAATTATCAAAATAAAAAATATGGTTATTTTTTAAAAAATAGACAATCTAGCATACAACAATGAAAATGACAATAAAGATGGGAAAAGCAACGTGACTGTAAAGGAGTATGGTGATCGCGGTTGATCGGACATCTAAAAACTATAAACAAAACTCTAAATAGAATCCCAATAACGATTAAGAGGAGAGACGACGGGCAGGTTGTTAAGTAGGACGATCATGGTGGTTGGTGGACTTCTAGAAGGTAAAAAAATAAACCCCAATGATAATCGCGTTCGATTTTTAAAATCTCAATGATAATAAAGAGAGAAAACAAGGGCTAGAAAATTATAAACAAAACCCCAAATAGAATCCCAATAACGATTAAGAGGAGGGACGGTGGGCATGACGTTAAGCAGCACAATCACGGTGGTTGGTGGGACTTCTAGAAAATAAAAAAAATAAGCCACAATGGTAATCACGTTTGATTTTTAAAATCTCGATAATTAAAAGGGAAGACAACGAGTAGGATTTCTAGAAAGTTAAAAGATGAACACCGATGATAATTATGTTCGATTTTTAAAATCCCAATAACAATAAAAAGAGGAGGTAGCGGACGGACCAAAGAGAAGTAGAGTGGCGGTGTTTGACAGGACTTCTAAAAATTATAAAACGAAACCCAACGAGACAACAAACTCTAAAATGTCCAATTTTAAATCTTTCAAGGAGAATGTATAGAAGCTACAGTAGATCGAGTAAGCAAATAAAGATGTGACAAAAGAGTAAGAGTTAACGACTTGTCACTTTCAAAAACTATAAAATTTGAAATATTAAGATGATAAGGTTTATTATTTCAATGTCTTAAGATAATGAGGTGGTTATTTAAAAATTTTAAGTTTAAGATAATGAGGTGGTTATTTAAAAATTTTAAATATAGAAAAGATAATTTTGTATGGGTACGTAGGCACTCAGCTAGTCTCGGAGTACTGTTCAGTGTTCACAAAAGACCGTACATTAGTTAGGGGATTAGGCAACAAAAGCAGATAGCACTCGTCGTCCATCCACTGAAACGAACGAGCTACAACCACTCCCCTCTCCAACAGCAGTGACACTCCACCCCCGAGCAACGCGAGATGGCGTCGTGGTCGTCGCCCGTCGCCGCCGCCGCCGCCTTGCAGGCCCAATTCGGGTCCTCCCGCTTCTTCTCCGCCCGATCGCCACGACAGACCCTCCTTCTACCACCTCTCGCCCGCAACCCCACACTGACCATCCAGCCCCGGCCCCATCCCTTCCGGAACATCAACTCCTCCTCCTCCTCGAGCTGGATGTGCCACGCCATCGCCGCCGAGGTCGAGGGCCTCAACATCGCCGACGACGTCACCCAGGCAATTTCCTTACCCTGCGCCTTACTTGTACAAATTACCCGCATCTTACTGATGCCACTCATGCAAGTCTAAACTGCAAGATGCCAATTTTCTTTTTGCGGATAAACTTATGTTTGTGAAGGGAGGAAAAGAGAAGGTTGAGTAGATACGCAACACTATGTGAGTCATTAATACATAATTAATCGAGTATTAATTATTTTTTAAATTTTAAAGATGGATTAATATGGTTTTTTAAAAGCAACTTCCCTATATTTTTTATTGCAAAAAACACAAGTTCGGGAAGCATATGCCACGGAGAACGAGGGAGTTTTTCTCCCAATCCGCTGCTGCTGAACGCAGCCAAAAGTAGAAATCGGCAGCAACATCGTCAAGAGACATTTCTGGGCGACGAGTGCGGCTGTATTCTAATGTGAACTAGGTGCCTGTTTGAGGATTTAATGTCTGATTGCAGCTCATCGGCAAGACTCCAATGGTATATCTCAACAACATCGTCAAGGGATGTGTTGCCAATGTCGCTGCTAAGCTCGAGATTATGGAGCCCTGTTGCAGTGTCAAGGACAGGTGTATTCGCCGCCCTCTCTCCTTTCCTTTCCTTGCCTTGTTGGACTCACCTTATACACCCAATTTCTTTTCAGGATAGGATACAGTATGATTTCTGATGCGGAAGAAAAAGGCTTGATAACTCCTGGAAAGGTGAATCAATGTTCTTTTGTTTGTATTATATTATATATATGCATAACCACTTGTTGCCGCCTTTCACATTTTGACCTCCTTCCTGATTATTACTACTAACTACTAAGAAGACAAGTGAGGAAACATGATCTGTTCATTCACCTAGCTTTTTTTATGCTTCCTAGATACAAACATTTGGTTTCAGACACCAATCCATATTGAGGGTCCCAAGAATCAAACTGTGCCTGAACTAGGAGCCACATGTTTATGAATAATTGATGAATAAAACTTCCATTTTTCCAGTTTCGCATTTTGAACAGAGTTCATTAACATTGCCATATAATTCCTCCACCCATCACTAAAACAAGGGTACTTGCTGTTCATTGTTCAAAATAAAATTATGGAGACTCTATTGGAAAAGCAACTACAGTAGTATGCATCGATGTCCATGGCTCTATGCACTATCATATTCATCCAAATAGTTATGAAATTTTTCCATGGATATTAAAATTATAAGGAGATGTCATGTTGATTTGAATTATTGAAAACTTTCTCCAATGCTACTTCACTGTTTCTTCTTTTATTTTCTCATAACGTTACTTCAGCTCTAAGCCCAGTGACTGTGCATGTGCGCGTGCGTTTGTGAGTGTGTAAAAACTTTATCCAATCCTACTTCATTGTTTCTTTTCTCTCGTTACATTTTTTCAGTTCTTACCCAGTGACCGTACCATGCATGACATATTACTTTATGCTCTATGCTCAGAGTGTTTTGGTGGAACCAACAAGTGGAAATACAGGCATTGGTCTTGCCTTCATTGCTGCTTCCAGAGGATATAAATTAATATTGACCATGCCTGCATCAATGAGCATGGAGAGAAGAGTTCTACTCAAAGCTTTTGGCGCTGAACTTGTCCTTACTGATGCCGCAAAAGGGATGAAGGGGGCTGTAGATAAGGCTACAGAGATTTTAAATAAGACACCTGATGCCTATATGCTGCAGCAGTTTGACAACCCTGCCAACCCAAAGGTAACGTATAGAGCTAGCGAAATGTTTGTCTAGATGTGTACTTGCCCAATGTTTGTCTTTCTTCATTTTCAAGCAGGTACATTATGAGACCACTGGGCCAGAAATCTGGGAGGATTCTAAAGGGAAGGTGGATATATTCATTGGTGGAATTGGAACAGGTGGAACAATATCTGGTGCTGGCCGTTTCCTGAAAGAGAAAAATCCTGGGATTAAGGTTTCTTTAAGTTCCATCCATGCAAAATCTGCTGTTATATGCACTTTATAGTCCTTACACAGTAATGTTTTGTAGGTTATTGGTATTGAGCCTTCTGAGAGTAACATACTCTCTGGTGGAAAACCTGGTATGTTTGTGTTCTTACTTACTTAAGGTTTGTCAAACTTCTTCTTTCCCTTAGAATTCACCCATTTGTTTAGGCCCACATAAGATTCAAGGCATTGGGGCAGGATTTGTTCCAAGGAACCTGGATAGTGAAGTTCTCGATGAAGTGATTGAGGTCTGCACTTGTTCCAATCTTTTCTACTCTATATTCAGACCTTTTAGAACAATAGCAAAGACCATGTTTTTTTTTCAAATCAGTTGAACTGGGCCAGGTATTTAAATAACTACCTTTGCATATTTTATGCCAGCGTCGTATAAGGTCCCTAGTAGATTAAAATTTTTGTTGAAACACAATGGAGTATGGGAGAGGGTATGTTACACCTTTGAATATTTCATTGTCAAATTCAACCATATCAAACGAGAAAAGACAAATATATTCTGATATAGTGTTATCACTGTTGAGTTATCACCATCAAATATGCCTTGAGATAGGTGTAAACTTTTTGTCATCAAAGTGACCGGACAGCAGACCTGAACCCTAGGTTGAATCACATAATCACATAAGGCAGGACAGAAGGACCAGCAAAGGGCTTCACACTTCATCAATTTTCCTTATGTAATAGAAGTGTTCTTTTTTTGCTTGGGCCAACCGGAACATCCTTTTTTCTGGACTCAGGTTGCACTTCGGTGTAGGTTTTTGGCGCAAGAATCCCAAAAAAGGTTTGAATGAGGAATAAAAGATTTGAAAAACAATTATCTGTTACAAATAGCAAGCTTCTATTCCAAACTAATAAAATAAATGGAGAGAGGGTCCATCCAAAAGCCCGGTCCACTGCAACCCAGTCTTAGTATAGGCCTAGATTTGCAAGGGTTTTTTAAGACTCAGGCATCCACTTTATTAGTCACAGTAGAAACGAGGATTGCAGCTTTTTCCCTGTTGTAAATGCGTGAAATAAAGAAATCTGAAACCCTGACTAACCAAATGCATCCAAAAATAGCTGTAGACTCTTGTTTATCACAATTATGCGCAGCCAAATTTGACATAGGCACATAGGTAAGCTTAAAGTTCTCCAATGTTGAGTTGATTGCCTCCATCTCTAGAAGAATAAGTTACACGATGGAGGGTGACAGCCTCCTAACCTTTCACAATCATAGCAGCTCCTGGCGTCAATATGAATTTTAAACACCCTGACGGAGGTAGCTCCTGTTCTGGAACTGCAGTTGGTCTTATTCTCTGTTATTTATTTGTCAAGAACATCTACCAGCCTACCATCTCCAGTACCACTTGTTTCACCCAGCTCAACAATTTTTGAATTGGTTGTCCCATCAGTCCCCATGCCTCCTATAACTCTGGCTAGTCTATAAGGTGTACATACCACTGATTATACATGATCATCATTGCACTTTGAGGCAACAAGTAAATCAAGCGACCGAAAGTTATTTGGTGCAGATCTGGTAATTTAATCCTTCCATCCTCCTTCATACTAGTCCAAAACCCTTGTGCCAAAGTGGAATGTGCAGTACTGTCTCGTTCTCTCTTACAGAGCAAACAGATTCCAGCCATTTCAATGTGCTTCTTGAACAAACCATTGTGAACTGGAATGAAATCCTTTGCCACCTTCTACAAAAAAAATTATCACCTTTGGCAGTACATTAAGCTTCCTTAGTCTACTCCAGACAAACTCATCGTTCAGTACCGATGAAGAAGCAAGACTCTTATTCCTCTCAACCTGTACAGAATAAAACAACAGCCTGCATGCTAATTTAACATAATGGATTCATCATTGACTGGTGTTATGGCCTAGAATTCATTGGGGATAAACACCAGCATGAAGGTAACCGGGTGGTGTCGGCTTAGTTAGGATGAGAGGTTACTATAGGTTGGGAAGAACTTGGCTAATTCTGATTCATTGCTTGATTAAGAGGTTACTATAGGTTAGGATGAGAGGTTACTATAGGTTGGGAAGTACATGGGTTCCCTTTACATGTAGGGAGGACTGACTTGACTTCTAATAAACTAATCTCTAGTATTATGGAAACCAATCTTATATCTAGTTTACTAACAAACCTCATCCACTTACCTAACTAGATAATCTCGTAACTTTATTTGACTTCTTCCTAATTTATCATGCCTAAACTGTTGCATGGGCCTGGCCCGTGCCCATAGCTTCTTGCTTGATTACTCCTTTCTTCAGAGCATCCATACGAGCCCAAATAGCTCACCAAGTATGGAACAACTAGTGTCTGAGAAATTCACCATTTGTGAGGATTGTTGCTGGATTTACTCATGTTAATATCTGAGAAATTTACTACCTGTCTGATTGTTGCAGATATCTAGTGATGAGGCTGTTGAGACAGCAAAGCAATTGGCTCTTCAGGAAGGATTACTGGTATTCTAATTTCATGTTGTGATCCGCTCTTTTAATGTGTCATTCTTTCTTTGGTTTGCTCTTGAGTTGCAAAATTTTATATTCTAATGAAAACAGGCAAATCACTACTCACAAGTCAACATGCTAGATAATGCCCTTTCTTGCCTTGCTTTTCATGCATGCCCCAGTCTTATTCGTGAATCAAGAACAATCAGTTTCAAGGCACTATCTTGAGTCAGTCTACTCTATTTTCCATCTAACAATAAGGGATTAGCGATTAACTAGTAGAAACCTGCACTCTTAATTTCTCAACTTTAGTACTGAAAGTGAACACATATATAAAATCAGAAACGCCAGCAAGATGTGTGATGGATCTACAGAAAGTTAGGAGCTGACAAAAACTTTATTCACCCTTTCTTGTAAATATCAAACTCTGTACATAATCTCCTTACAATAAAAGTTACAGTAGGAGCCTTTCCTGCTGTTTTCGGGTCACACTTTATAATTTTGTTATAACTGCAAAGGCAAGTTCATGACTGCTTCAGGAATAAAACTGAGAATATTTTATCATTTGAAGCTATGTGGATGTTCTGCAGGTTGGAATTTCATCTGGGGCAGCAGCAGCTGCTGCCATTAAAGTTGCAAAAAGACCAGAAAATGCTGGAAAGTTGGTAGTTGTGAGTACTCTATTGTCATCTGTGCTAATACCTTTTCCAGTTTCCAAACATCTGTTATTCTTTTGTCGAATCATAACTCAGTTCCAAATATTATTACATGAGTTGTTGGATATTTGGATGTCAAATACACATAGATAAATCATCTCATGTAATTACATCCTTTTGGCTCATTTCTACAGGTTGTGTTTCCAAGCTTTGGTGAGAGGTACCTTTCATCTATCCTTTTTCAGTCGATAAGAGAAGAATGTGAGAAGATGCAACCTGAACCATGAGCCTAACTTCAGTGTTCACAACATCATAATTGTTTCTGAGATTTCTGGCCAACATTAGTTTTTTTTCCTGAGAAGTATCATACCGCTCCAATTGATAGCTGTTTGTTCGATAAATAAAACAGTTATCTTTGCAATTATAATGAGGCTTGTGAGGGTACTGTGAAATTTCTCTGAACATCTTCTACTCTTCTCTTTTTTTTCCTTAAATCAATCTGGGAGTGGTTTATAATACATACGTACATTTGAAGCTGGGTGTTTGATAATTGTAAACAAATGTTTCGAAGAGCCGTTAAACATTATCAATTAGCATGAAGCACTTTAAAAGTGCTTTCCGGATGCTGCTAGTGCTTTTTCGTCGAGAGCTGTCCTTCGAGGAGTCACTCGAGGTGTGGCATTTGAAGACATGGTATTATCGTATATCAGTTGTTCTTTGTAGGAAAGCTCTAGTGAATGTTTGTTTGTCAGCTGGTATAGGTCTAGGGGATGTTGATATAAAGCCTTTTTTATTTCAAAAATGGTATTACTAGTTAATATTTGAAATAGTAAGATACGCTGATAGGGTACATCTTCGATTTAGGTTTTAAATCGTCAGAGGTGTAGATAGATGGTTCATTATGGTTTTATTTTAATACTTAGTACAATACAAATAGATCTCGCTGCTAACCTCACCATTAATAATGTTTATTTGTGTTGTAGGAATTCATAGGATATTAAAAAAAGGGAGTAGCTATATTTTTGGCGCCATATTTTTCACCAAAAAATAGTTAGCATGAATTTATATTGTAAGTCTCTAAATTACATTTATAATTTTAGTGTATTTACAATGTAAGTCCCAAAATTACATATATAAGTTTTAAAATTACATATGTAAATCCTAAAATTACATACTAATTACATATGTAAGTGGTGTGTAAGTGGGGTGTAATTACATATGCAAGATTTATGGTGTAACAATTACACGAAATTTAATTGTTTGGCTTCTCACTGCAAAACACAACAAGCAAAGACGTTCAGTGTACTAGTATTTCAATCGTAGCACGAATCTCAAGGGAAATCAATTGAACAGAAAATCGACTGTGATTACCCAAAAAATGTGTCGACATGATTGTAGCAACTCCGTTAAAAAAATCCATAATAAGATATTAAAATCAACGGGAAAGCAAGAAGCACAGCTGGTCAGTGTGAAGAGCATTTTATAAGTAATGTTCCCTTTGATCATAAATATTTGATATTTAGAACTAGATTTGGTTAAAACTTTTTGAAACTTTGACCATCAATTTTGTATTAATATAAATCTATAAAATCTAATATATTTATCACATTATGATAATACTTGTGAGGTAAAAGAAGAGCAACCATACTTATGATATGAGGAATGGTTTTATCATGTGAAGTGAAAGAAGAGCACTGTGTGAACAGTTACACAACAAGAAAGTCCAAAAGCATGAAGCCCCATCATAGAAATGGTGAAATACAGTTTCACTGAAATGCGTGTAGCTTGCAACCTTGGAATGAAACCCAATACAAGAATGGCTTGTCAGGAGCTACTATTTGGGTAAATATCAGCAGATGCCACAAACGCACAAATGTGTTAGCAAAAAAAATAGAGATGATGATCTGCCTATATTCTGTGTGGCAGCAATCTTGGTAAAATCGCCACAAGATAACTAGAGAAACTCGCTCGATAGATGATGTAATCAAAGCAAGTTTAAGTCACAACTTCCTTTCGTATTGTTTACAAACCTCGGATACATGAAACTACCAAGAGTTACCTATATTTGCATTAGATTTTGTAGGTTTCATATTTGGTAAAATTAAAAAATTGCTCAGACAGTACAATGACATGTTCTGCAAAAATGACTGTTGATGTTGTCCTCTGCTGAATTGATGGGTTTAATTAGAACGCATTGTCCTGTACAAAAAAAATCTAATCCTAGACATATGTGGCCTTCAGCAAACAGCACTATAAGGTTGACTCAGGAGCTACAGCTAAATCAAGCATCAATGCAGTCCTGCTCCTGCTGTTCAGTTGCATGATAGAACCTTGGCTTGCAGTGCAGTGCAGCAGACTTACATAATTGATCTTCTTACCTTTTGCCATTTCACAAAAAAGAAAAAGAAAATCATTAGCTTTCCTATGACAGAGTGAAAGCAAATAAAGCACTTATTTAGGTGTAAGCATGTCAGGCTATAGTGATGAGACTAGGACTTCCTTTTTCTTTCCATTTTTTTCCTAAAGGAGTAGAATAGCATTAAAAAAGAATATTACCTGCTCCAATGTTAAAAACATTATCACATTCCATGACCCAATGCGGCAAAAGTTTGCAATGAACCCTTTATAGAAAGCAGGAAGTCCCTGCAGAAAAGGATCATCAGTATAGAAATATTGAGTGGCGCAAACGCCTTCTAAATCAGACATCAATACAACCTAGTCCACATGCACGAGCATCTACAGCAACCAGAAACAAACCAAGGACTGAGACAACTACGTTTAACAGAATCCCTATGTTGTGGATAGCCTAGTATGTCTGTATGTGTAATATTCAGATGTACTATGCTGATTGAGTGGTAGAAAGTGATCACTTGGTGACATGCCATGTTTTTGTTTTTTGCGAAGTTCCCACATCATCGCTTATTTACTCTCAGCCCACTGCTCCTGTTGTTCGATAGTATGATCAGATAGTAGACATTTGTGGAAACAAACCTTTGAATCAGATAAGGCCTAAGGGCATGTAAGATTTTCAAAACACCTTTCATTTTACATGTTAGTCTTTTTTCCAATGGCAAATAGGCTCTCAATATCTCTATATTTTCCCCTAACGCTCTTAGTAAAATGGGCAAACCCGCTGTAATAGCCTGCATCAAAACAATTACAAACACGAGCAGGATCCAAATGGAAAAACTAACAGCCATGTGCAGCGCACGCACACGGGGTTAGAGAGAGACCAACCCTGTAAAATGCAGCCAGTCAAGCTTACATAGTATATAGGATACCCCCAAATAAACAAGCAAACAGATTGCAAATTCTAAAAGATTTAAGAAAGGATAACGATCACAATACCTGAATATATCAAAAACTAGAGGCCAAATCAACAATTCAATCTCCGTATAACTAGACTATAGTCAAATGATAGAATGCAAAAAAAAAAAAAAACAATGTACTTCAAAAAAAAACTATATAGAGCAACAAGGCACAGTAAAGCTAGTGAACCGAGTTCAAATAAAATATCCATGGTTGAAGGGTACACTTAGATTTGAAGTTTTGGACACTTCATTAGGAGCAAGTGAAAATGTGAAATGTACTGCTTATGCATCTAATTAGAGAATTAGTGCGTATTAGCTTAGGAATCATCATGCGCAAGGTTCTTAAGCCTCAGATTTTGATCCGAATTCGTGAGAAAAATCCATTCTCCTTAGCAGAATCCAGTTTCTGTCATAAGCTCTCCTAAATTCAAGAGTAGCATCTTTGATAATGAGAAAGAGACTGAGATGTTTAACTACTTAACCTCCAATAACGCACAAGTTGACCAATCCAATCAGAAGTCATGGCAAAATAAGGCTCTTCAACCTACTTGAGGCGAAATCCTATTTAGAATGGAATATCAGCGATATTCTATCTTTTCAGTTGAGTGGAAGATTAAAGAGACAAGTTTTTAGGGCAGAGGAACTTCAATGTTATAAGGGAATGTTTAACTGAAATGTTGAACCGCAAATCCCCAAGGAAAATTACTTTTGTGCTCGCTACAAGTGTCCAAACTTTGGAGATTAGTTGTATAGTAGCAAAAATACATTTGCATCGAAAAATCTAAAAGATTTGGTTGTACACAACAGAAGAGCTATGAAAGTTTTGGAGAAGGGTTTGCCGTACATCATTCTTTAATGTCTTTGCAAAACAGTCTAGTGTACTCTTGTACGTTGCGTCACCCATCATTCTTGATTTCACCTACACGGAGACCATGTATAGTTACATTTTGTAAGAGAGTGTTCTGTAGAACATAATATGACTTGGGAATGATGAGCCTAAACAGCATGCGCAGAGCATACCACATCCAATGGAGAGCCAATGCAAACAGCAAAAAATCCAGCACCAAGTCCAGCTAAAAGATGGGTAAAAACGTTATCAGTAAACCCAGGAAGTTTTAGAAACATCTGCACAAACGAAACAAAGTGATGAACAGTAACACACATAGAAAGTGGCCACAAGAATACAAGGTGAAAGAATCAAAAGGCACCTGTTTGAGTTGGTCGTAGCTGGCCAACTCGGTAGCATTAATTATAGCATTGCGTGCTATGTTTGGACCGAGGCCAGTCCACAAAGCTCTAATACCTTCCTGAAAATATGAAGATTTACAGGCCGTGGGGAATAGGAATAATATTTTTTTTAATTTACTGCTCATGATCACCATGAATTGTAGCAGCAACCTGTCTGATTATGGTAGCATACGCATTGAGGGCTCCAGAATAGTGCCTCTTGACAGTGGTGGCCTTTCCATCAGCTTGCAATCTCACTTTGACAAGATCAGTTGGATTTGCCACAACAATTGCTATGACACCTATGAATATATAGAACGGTAATTAATATGAGTATATTTTTACTTGTGCATAGTGCATCTACCTTAACACATGAAATTTGGATGTAAACTGGTTGGCTGCATTTAATTAGCGAAAGCAATTTAATATGTGACAAATTATTGAGAAAGTGTAGCAAAGAGAAACGGATAGGGGAAAGTATCCACCTGTCATGAGAGCAGCAAGGATCTTAGCAAATAAACTGACACCACCGGCAGCAGTATATCCATCTCCGATAAAGAAAGCTTTCACCTGCAAGGTAAGGAGGGGAGAATTAATGGTGTTGACATGAAGTGTTTTGACGGAAGAAGGAAGGAAATGCATATGAATTAGTAATATGATACGAAACAGAAGGAAAGGAGCACTAACTGACAGGCTCATACAAGGCGATGCGGAGGCCGCCATAGACGCACTGGCGGTGAAGTCCAGGGATGATGCCGTTCCAAAGCGCGGCCACCCCCTCCTCCCTTGCGATGCACATTATTGTGCCCAACATTCCTCCAGTGGCCCCTCCTCCTCCGCCTGTAGCTAAG
Organism: Oryza punctata; assembly: GCA_000573905.2. Taxonomy (NCBI): domain Eukaryota; kingdom Viridiplantae; phylum Streptophyta; class Magnoliopsida; order Poales; family Poaceae; genus Oryza; species Oryza punctata. Next base: position 48,151,058 of record CM002488.2, on the reverse strand, counting down.
GCTGCTTTCTTTTGCAGCTGAAGCCGCACTTTGGCTGTGTCTAGAGGAATGGTGCACACCTGATGAGAGCGATGAATCGATACATTATTACATATGTAGTACAATACAGTAAGAACAAGCAAACTCACTCTAAGCTAAAATCATCCAGTCTCTCTCTCGGAGCTGAGGGACTCGATGGTTCCTAGTTGTCCAGTTAAAAGCTAACGATCGATGTCCTTTTCTTGCATTGCAGGGAGTGATTCACAAAGCTGTCGGGCTTTCTTCTTCATTCCCCATCGACCGATGAGGTGAGGCGGCTGGGGATGTTGCAGCGTGCGTACCTCAGCGAAGCAGGCGGCGAAGGCGCTGCTGAAGAAGACGGCGGCGAAGGAGGAAGCCGCCGCCATTGTGTCTGCAGCGGAGGCGGCGTCCTACGTACTCCTCCGCCACTCGCAACGCCTCCTCCGCAGTAGCCACTGCTGCTGCCTGCCGTACTCGGAGAGTTGGGTGGGAGTTGGATCAGATCCAGATCCAGAATCCAGACTCGTAAGTCCGTGTACCCATTTTTCAATAGAACGATCTTAGGGGTGTTTGGATCCGAGCCATGTCACATTATATAGATTAATAATAAAACTAATTGCATTAATGAGAGCTAATTTTTTAAACCTAATTAATCCATAATTAACATATATTTACTGTAGTATCACATAGACTAATCATGAATTAATTAGACTTAATAGATTTGTCTCGCAAATTAGTCCAAGATTATGAAATAAATTTTATTTTTAGTCTACATTTAATACTTCTAATTAGTGTAGAAACATTCGAAGTGACAAAGACTAAAAAACTTTAGTCCTATCCAAACCCCCTTTTATATTTTCTTAGGCTATGTTCTCACCTTCCTTTTATGAACTTCTCATAAGTTTTCCTCACACACGTTTCCCGAACCGATAATTCTGCATGCTATTTTGCACGTTGTTAAACAATAGTAGTAGTATAATTTTTGCCAAAATAAGTTTTATAGAAAAATTACTTTAAAAGCATATTAATCTTATTTTCAAGTTTTTATTAGCTAATATTTAATTAATGATGCGCTAACGAGCCTGTTCCATTTCCGTGCAAACAGGATGAGTTCCCAACATGAAACTTTGAACATGGCCTTGGTAAATTTCATAATACTACAATAGTTTGATCAAACTATTAAAACTACAAATTTAAATATGTGTATCACAAAACTACAGATTTACCATCAAATTTATCATAAAAAACTATATATATAAATATTTAAAGTACTGTATCACAAAACTACAGTTTATATCCATAGTATTATTAAGATTATAAAAGTTACAGTTTTGTGATAAAAATAATGTTAAATAAGTAGTTTTCTCATATAATATTTGTGAAAAAATATAGTGTTAAATATGTAATTTTAATGATACACATTCTCAAACCATTTTTTAGGGAAATTTACTCTATTTCCTTGTTTGCGATAATTTCACAAAACATGTATAAACATCTTTCAGAGATAGTCATGAAGTGATTGGATCGTAAATTCATAACTCATTGGGGTAATTGTGCCTTCGATCTCATTTGAGAAAACACACGATGTCATTCATACCACTCACTTACTTTATTTTCTCTTTTTCATTCTTTTCTTCCGTACACGCGAAATGACCAATACGGCCATGGCGCTACTACCAAACAAATCAATCCGTCTCGTGGCTATGTATTCATTCATCTATTTCTTCATCTTGTTGGAGACCAGCGCACCTTGATCTCGCATGGACGCATAACCATGGGAAAGCTAGGGGTGTTTTGGTTATTTCACTACATGAGAAGAAAAGAATCAGCCTAAATTCTCTCCAGCTCCTTAGAATAATACGGAGTACATCTCCGTTCGTTTTTTATAGGAATTGGATAAAAACTTTTATCTTCGTGACATACTTTTTAAATTATTAAACGATACGCTTTGTGCTCTTTCTATATAAAAAATTACTCTAAAATATTATATAAATCTATTTTTTAAGTTTGTAATAATTAAAACTCAATTAATCGCGTAATATACTTGTTCATCTACGTCTATAAAAAAACACCACTTAAGTAACCTAATGACAACGTACTGGTAACTAGTGACAGTGCAATATTATTTGTTTTCTCAAGTTTAAGGGTGTGTGTTTTTTATTCTTAATTTTAAATACCACATAATCCCTCCATCATATAAAAAAATAAAATATTGGCGTGTTTTTTATTCTTAATTATAAATACCACATACTCCCTCAATCTTATAAAAGACTATGAATCTGGATAAGCATTCGTTTAGATCAGTAGACAGATTTTTGGATGGAGAGAGTACATGTATATATACTCACTCCTTTACTGAAAGAGATAATCCAAGAAATGCTATTGACAAACACCCAGTTCCAAGAAATGCTATCGACGAGTACGAGTTCCATGAAAAAACATTGTACAAGCGACTTTATCCTAGAATTGCCATCGCTGTTAGGGTTCCGTTAGCAACCCTCCGTTAAGTGCTATAGGATGAACGGTGTATTTAAAGGCGCGAGATAGACGAACCCTAACGGCAATGGTATTTTTGAGATAAAATCGCTTGTTCGATGGTATTTTATGGAACTTGCACTCGTCAATGGTATTTCTTGGATTAGAATGTTTATCAATGGTATTTCTAGGATTCTCTCTTACTGACAGGGTCACTTAGGCCTAAAGGGGGTGAATAGGCTAATTTAAAAACTTAAGAAAATACGGAAGCAGTGTTTTTCGGAAATTCTGAAAATCACATAGTATGGGCACTACTAAAGAAATACTAGATCTAGCTATCACATAACTAAATAACTAACACAAACAGCAACTAGAATTATAGCTGCACAAGCAAGTAAAGCTAGAGTAGGGAGAGAGAGATTTCACCGAGGTTCTTGCAAGATGAGTTGTTCCCGAAGTTCGAATCCTTAAGGGGATTCTAGTCTCCGTTGAGGAGCTCACAAAGAATTGGATCTTTGCTAACATTTTCCTCAAGAGGTTGCACAAAACACTCCTCCTTCCACTAGTGGTATCTCTTCTCTTTCGGAGGTGAGGTCCGATCTTCACAAACTTCTCTTGGCCAACCACAAGTAGATATGTGACTCAAGAGTGACACCTAACCGTCTAGGAGTCCTCAACCTCCAAGAGTAATAGATGATGCAAAGATATTTTGGGGAATAAAGCAAGTGCTCACAAATCATCACGAAGTCAACACCAAGCACTTACACAAACTCGAAACCACAACTCTCACACACACACCAAATCCAAATCGAAAACCAGTGGAGAGGGGAATCAAGCAAACAAGGCTCAAAAGTGAATCTCAAGAGTAGCAAGCCAATGACACCAATTTTTCAATGAGAGCTACAACCTTGATTTGAAAGGGGAGTGGACTATTTATACTCTCACTCTCAGATCTGCCCGTTATAGGCAAAGATACCATTTTTGGAAATTCCGTAATAACTTTTCGGACAAGTATGAAAATCACCAAAATAGCAAATCACAAAGAAAACAACTGGGATTTTCGGTACTTCCGAAAACTTTTCGAACATATCCGAAAATGAAAAGTACCAAACACATTTTCGGAAATTCCGAAAATCAATTTCAGACATATCCGAAATCAACCCGAAGGATGTACTCCTTCGCTGACTTTTTCGAAAATTCCGAAAAGGATTTTCGGACAAATCCGAAATCGTTCCGAGGATGGTTTGCAATTGGCCATTTTCGGACATTCCGAAAATGCCTTTCGGACAAGTCCGAAAACGTCCAGAGAGATGGTGTGGCTTCGCGGTCATTTTCAGAAATTCCGAAAGTGGTTTTTGGACAAGTCCGAAAACACCCCAAAGCTTGTTTTTCTTCCAAGACTTTTCAGAAATTCCGAAACGGTACTTTGAACAAGTCCGAAAATCACAGACAAGGCACAATGAGTAAGAAATCACTTCAAAAAATAGATTTTTGAGTAACCAACTCATTCCTCATCACCAATGGATCATCCCCTTTATATTACGGCTTTCCTAATGACTCAACCAAACGAAAATGTATATTATACCATTTGCTCATATACCATATCACATCGTTTTCTCACTTTCACGACGCTTTGTATTGAACCATGCTTTATCGAGCACTAACATTCATTCACACTTTACTCAATAAAATTGTTAGTCCTTTCTACTCGCATTATTATTAATCACCAAAATCATTAGGGGTCTAGATGCACTTTTCTTTTTTAATCAGAAGTGGTATTCTGTTACTACTTGTTCTAAAAGTATATTTAGATTTATAATAATAAGATATACAACAAAAATCCTTTGAGACGAAGGGAGTAAAACGGGTGGGAGTAAAGCGGACGGAACGAAAAGATGATGAGGAACGGCAAATCACTGTAGCACATTCAATACAGAAAATAAACAAACTGTTTTAGTTGGGGATCGGAAGCATCGCGGCGACGTTGCAGCGCGGGAGAGAAAAAGATCGATGGTTGCGGCAGCTTGCGATTTGCGAAGCATGGCGGCTTCAGGATGGCCTCCTTGGCGTTGCGGTTTGACCCCCTTCTTCTTCTTCCTCCACTTGCCTCCATTTCCTATCTTGCTATTGCTGTACTTTGATCCAATCATGAGTAGGAAGCACCTACCTTTAATTTTGTTGACATAGATAGATGGAGTAGAACACACAAACAGATAGATATTTCCATCAAGATAGGCGGTGTGGTGTAGTCAAATTCAATGAATTGTGTGTGCTGCTGAGGTCAGAGGGAGACAGATGGGTGGATGGATGGAGAGCGAGAGGAGAGGAGAGGAGAGGAGAGAGAGGATGAGAGCGGAAGCCAAGTCCATCATCACCAACCCCATTTTACTCCGACCTTTCTCTAATACCTTTTCAATGTTCTGTCCTCACTGCTCGTGTCACTGGTGAATAGCACAACTTTTTCAAGATTTGAGATTTGGGAAGCTTCTGTTCTTGTTGTGGACTTATATCATGGTATAGGAGGAAATAAGGCACCTGGAAGAGGTCGATTCTGTCCCCTGTTCCTTTCCTTCCTACTTATCCTACCTCTCCATGGCTAATGGCTTATGTATCCCCATTACTAATATAATCGGCTTGATTACTTTCACACCCACGCCCCTTAATCCCCATTATAATACTCGGTTTGATTACTTTCTCTGCTTGACTAGTACGGGCTACTCAGTTTTTATTATTCTGTCCACTCCATTCCGCCATTTTTGCCTCCTTTTGCCCTTTGTTCTTTCTTCTACATCCGCCCTCGGCGGAATTGCAATTTGTATGCTCAAACTTTCTGCTGCCTGCTACCAGCTGGTAAGTTCACCTTTCTTTCTTAATTTTCTGCCGAGTGGTCTGCTTGTATCTATTGATTCGTATTTATGCACAAATTAACTTGAGTCCATCTAATTCGTGGACACATATTCTTCCACAAACAAGATAGTGCACCAGGCTTTCTTCTCTCCTTCCCTTCTGTCGAAACTAGATTTCGGCAATATGAAAAGGGGTAGCACACGAGACCTAAAAGTGGAGGGATGCGGAGACAAATATTTAGACAGGTTCAGGCCCTCTCAATGAGAGGCAATACCCTACTCCTGTTTGAGGATTGTATCCGTCGGGTGTTGTATTGATCTGACGATCTGGTTGTGCTCATACCCCTAGAGAGCCTCCTACCCACCTTATATAGATGGGGGCAGGATTACAAGATGGAAACCTTAACCAATACGGTATCTGTTTCCTAATACTACTTTACAATATTACCAAACCAAGACTTTAGGCCGTTCCATAATACATAAGGAAACGTATACCCAAGTCATGATCCGTTACATATTATATAGATATAAGCTATCCCCTATAATTAGTCGGATAACCATGTCGAGTGGGTATGGGGTACCCATTATCTCCACAGTAGCCCCTGTGACCTTCACAGTCAAAAAGATAATCTTCTCTCGAACTAAATTACTCCAAAGCCGAGTGCTTCAATCATCCTCGCCATGATCTCCCGAATACTTTTACCAAATCAGAAGACTGTGGAGGGCTGAAAAATATTAAAATATAGATTTAGGTGCATCGACTAGATGCACCTGATAGGTGTAGCCCCCGACTATGTGGTTAGTTGAACAAACTAAGCATATAGTCAAGGAATAAATAGATTAACCAGCTGATTGGTTTTAAGCCACCTAAATAGCATAACGATAGCACATACGGCATGAATCCCCGAGTAAATAAGATTCAAGTGATAGACCGACTGCTTTGTGAAAATATGATGCATGCAACCTAGGTTACCACATCTTTGAAAACTCACATAGCAAAAACAGCTATAAAAAGCTTGTATGCCGTGAATAAAGAAATTTTCAAAGCATTAAGTATACACCATACTCACACTGTTTTAACAGTGTGCTTAAGTCCCTAAAAGACACATGGCTTTACCATACTTGGAAACATAAGGCATATGTGGTATAAAATCTGAGTAAATAAAACTCATAAAGGATTTACCAACCGCCTGAAAAATGACCAAAATATATAATCAGCCTAAGCCATAATATTGGTCAATAAAAGTGCACACTTACGTGGCGAAAGGCAACGATATTATATCTAATCATTTGATTTATAAATCCAAACAGTACCTTGACTTATACATATATAAAAAGTCAGCGGGGCAGCTATATAAAGCTTCACTGTTTGTCACCTTTTAAAGTGCATTGTACCAACTCCTAAAAAGTTTAGTAACAGCGATATAAAAGGATTTTAAGGTATTGGGCACTCGATCACGCGCACTTTTGCCTAAGCAAAAAATGCCTAAGTCCCTAAAAGAACGTGACTGGCCACACCTGAAATATGGGCTGCAGACATATTAGGCCTAGACCAAAAAATATGCCTTCGATACCCTCAAAAGGATGACGCATATAACATGCCTCTTGACATGCTCCCGAGTAATAAATCTTCCGGGTATTGTAGACCAAATGCATCTCATCCGAGTGGCTTCTGGTACAAATAATTATCCCTCATGGGGTATAATGAAGTAAAAAATGATAATTGAATCCCAACTGGCGCAAATACTCAGTCGATGGCCCTCATGGGGAATAAAGATTGATCCAGACCTTGAGCATAGGGGATAAGCTCACGGCCATGAATATGTATCCGGAACAAAGCCAAATCAAAGGTATAATCCTTAAGCCTGAGCTGATAAAGCCCCTGAGCATATAGCTTGTCATTATGTTGTAATCGAAATCGTCAATTAGTAGTAGCTGATGTAGTCGGCATGAGATGATATCGCTCATCAGAGGTGACGAAGATGTCGATGGTAGAGACGGAGTTGTCCATCAGCAGCGATGGTGAATTCCTTCAACCGCGGAGATGAAGAAACCAGTCGGCAATGCCAGACATGACCGGTAATGAAGACGAAGTTGCTTATCCTCGGCTATAGAATAGGCATGAATGAAGAGGCATAACATGATGTTGATGAATATGAAGATGTCGATGATCCAGTCAATAGCGGTGTAGCAACCGATGATAATGACGAAGTCGCCCATCAGCGGCGGCATAGTAGGCCAACCGTGAAGGCAAAATAACAAGTCGGTGATGACATAGGCAACCAAAGGCAAAGACATAGTCATCCACTAGTGACTGCGGAGACGTCAGGGCCGATGAAGTAGAGGCGACGCCAAGGTGGCACAGCAAGAAGTCGACGAAAATGATCCAGTTGGATATTCAGTGTTGATTAAACTTGAACCCTCGAAGCAAACTCCTTGGTTGACGGTAATTGATCGGGGATCACGACAATATCAATGGAGAAGTTGCTGATGATGACTTCAATAATAATAATCCATCAAATTGTTGAAAATATGTCGAAGCTCGAGTATTTTCCTTGACGCCAACGTTTGCATGACGAAGATTGATGCAATGCCTGACGATAGCAGTAGAACTTGGTCTTGTAGTTGTTGCATATGCTTTACTTGGAGGAAAGCAGATGTTATTGTCTAACTCATCGAATCTGAGTTGATTGGTTGATAACTCCAAACTCCCGGATATGTAGGATAAATCTTGAACTTGACATTTGAGAGATTTGGAGTAAATTGTGGCAGCATCCAGAAACCAAAATTGCCGATAAAATAATTGGTGTTGCTGAAGTAGAACGTCTGCTCTGAGTTGAAGACGAAGATAATGACTTCCGAAGTTGACTCATTGGCTGGTTAATTGATTGCTTCATCTTGACATAGTGTCTGTCCAATTTTGAGTCTTGTATTTGTATAGCCCCCGACTCTATGCATAGTTGGGAAACAATTGATCATAGAGTCAAGAACTGTAGCTTGTCGTCGAGTAACCGCCACTTGAGTGAAAATACACATTTGAGGATGTCCGAGTAGAGATCTTGAAGATTGGAACACCACTTGTTGTAGTAGATTAGTTTGGCATCATATGCAAAGATGTCGAGGTTCTTGGAGACGTCGTGGTTGATGATGCGAAGCTACCGAAGTAGTGGCAGTAGAGTTTGCCGGTGCCGAAAATAATGAAGATGAAGTTGCCCCCACAATAGTGATAGATTGCAATGCCGTGATGATGTGGACATGAGTCGCGGCAACAAAAGCAAACCATCGGCAAAGACGTGTAGTCGTGAAGATAAAAACACCAGTCGGCAGCGGCAAAATTAGTCGGCGGTGGAGACGTAGACGCGCAGCGACGGTGGTGTGACCAACCAACCGTGCAGGCGGAGTAACCAGTCGGCGATGATGAAGACGGACCGGTGACGAAGACGTAGACGCCCAACAACGGTGGTGTGACCAACCAACCATGTAGGCGGAGAAACCAGTCGGCGACGATGACGATGGCCGACGGTGCAGACGTAGACGCCAAACGACGGTGGTGTGACCAACCAACCGTGTAGGCGGAGAAACCGGTCGGCGATGATGAAGGCCGACCAGTGGCGAAATTGTAGACGCCCAACGACGGTGGTGTGACCAACCAACCGTATAGGCGGAGACACCAGTCGGCGACGATCATGATGGCCGGCGGTGAAGACGTGGACGCCCAACAATGGTGGTGCGACCAACCAACCGTGTAGGTGGAAAACCAGTCGGCGACGATGACGATGACCGGCGGTGAAGACGTAGATGCCCAGCAACGGTGGTGTGACCAACCAACCGTGTAGACGGAGGAACCAGTCGGCAACGACGAAGGCAAGCCGGCGGTGAAGACGTAGATGCCCAACAACGGTGGTGTGACCAACCAACCATGTAAGCGGAGACACCAGTCGGCGACGACGAATGCGGACCGGTGGTGAAGTCGTAGACGCCCAACGACGGTGGTGTGACCAACCAACCGTGTAGGCGGAGAAACCGGTCGGCGACGATGACGATAGCCGGCGGTGAAGACGTAGACGCCCAACAACGGTGGTTTGACCAACCAACCGTGTAGGCGGAGACCCCAGTCGGCGACGATGACGATGGCCGGTGCTGAAGACGTAGACGACCAACAATGGTGGTGTGACCAACCAACCGTGTGGGCGGAGACACTAGTCGACGACGATGAAGGCAGACCGGTGGTGAAGTCGTAGACGCCCAACAACGGTGGTGTGACCAACCAACCGTGTAGGCGGAGACACCAGTCGGCGACGAGGACGGTAGCCGGCGGTGATGTTCTGATTGATCCATTCCCGAAGCGTAGGAGATAAGCTTAAAGCCATGAATCCCCACTATGCATATCTGGATTTGGATCCTGCAGTATAAACATGTATGATGAGTAGCATCTGATTCAAATATAATACTTGAGAAAAATTCCAGCATTTTAAAATATTTATAAATATGTATTTCTCCTCTTGTCGATTTTGATTTCCCCGAGTAGATGACTCATCACAATTAAACACTCTGCCCGACTAGTCATTGACATGAGTTCGTCATTAATGGAACAAAGTTTCATGAATTAGAGTTTACTACTCGGGTACTTTTACAATTGTTAAGAGCAGAGAGCAAATTATATTATCTCTATGATTTTGATTTCTTCCGAGTAATAGTTAGCACCTTGCGTTATATACTCCATCCAACGAGCCCCCGGGTGCTAGGAATTGGCCCAAAGGCAACTATCCATCGACAAACCAAACGGGAAGCATAGGGAAATAGAGCTCTGTAACTCGATCGGTACTTTTTTACTCGGATTATCTCGCAAGCAATCAATATAAACATTATGATAATTTTTGAAAAAACATGATATAACATCTGTAGCCCCCGACTCACTACTCAATGGAGAACCAATTGATGTAGTGAGCGAAGGAAATGAAAAATATCATATAAAGAATAAAATAATGATGACTTAGCTTTTTGGTATTCCCCTCGGTGATGGCAGAAGTGGCCAATGTGGGGAGAAGGTCATCCATCAATAGCAATGAAAACAACAGTTATGGAAGTAGCTGAGGCGACTGGCGATAAAAACGAAGACGCCCATCAACGGCGGCAGAGTCCGCCAACCGTATAGGCGGAAACACCAGTCGGTGACGATGAAGGCGATCCGGTGGTGAAGATGTAGACGCCCAGCAACGGTGGAGTGACCAAACAACCGTGTAGGCGAGGACACCAGTCGGCGACGATGACGGTAGCCGGCGGTGAAGACGCAGACGCCCAACAACGGTGGTGTGACCAACCAACCGTGTAGGCGAGGGCACCAGTCGGCGACGACGACGGTAGCCGGCGGTGAAAATGTTGACACCCATCAACAATGGCGGCGATGACGACGGCCGGTGGTGATGGAGCATGGATGATGATATATGCAAAGAAAAGAAATTGCACATCATCCTGTGATTAGAAGTTTTAAAAAAGAAAATAATTGATATAATAATTAATAGATCCAAACATATGGTTTGATTTGTGCTTGATGGAGAGGCTTGCATGGCCATAAACACTAAAGCACGTGCACAGTTGCAATGGTTCCTCCTGATTGGCCAATCCTAGGCACACAATTGACATTGTTTGATTTGTCCAGCAGTCGTGCCTGTAGGGACTTGTATAGCTGTCGACTTGTTCAGCGAGTCGTTCGATGTACAACTGCGTGGTCGAGAGACTCGGCAGAATCGACGACAGGAAATATATGCAAATAACAAATTAATCTGGGAGTAAAAATCAAATCGAAGATTAATTTTAATAATCCGTAAATTGAAACAGCTAACCCGATATCTGAACAATTTGATCGGTGTGTAATCTATCGGTCGGCCGGCGGTGAAGATGATGTCGCCATGAGTAACGGCGGCGGAGCACACCAACCGTGGAGGCGAAGAGACCAGTCGGCGGCGATGACGGCGACCGGTGGTGAAGATGATGTCGCCATGAGTAATGGCGGCGGAGCACACCAACCGTGGAGGCGAAGAGACCAGTCGGCAACAGTAGTGCCGCGACATCACATGTGAACAACAAAAAATACCAAGAGATTAATCTGATATTTACAGATCAATTTAATAAACATCAATAAGTTAGAAGGGGAAAAGAAAAAACCCGGATTGGAGATTCAAGCCATTGAAACTCGCTGAGATTGATCTCAGCGTTTTTGTTGAAATGGATTCCATCGCACTTCTTGATGGGGAACTCGGCGTACCCCTACCTGGCGCGCCAACTGTCGAAACTAGATTTCGGCAATATGAAAAGAGGTAGCACACGAGACCTAAAAGTGGAGGGATGCGGAGACAAATATTTAGACAGGTTCAGGCCCTCTCAATGAGAGGCAATACCCTACTCCTGTTTGAGGATTGTATCCGTCGGGTGTTGTATTGATCTGACGATCTGGTTGTGCTCATACCCCTAGAGAGCCTCCTACCCACCTTATATAGATGGGGGCAGGATTACAAGATGGAAACCTTAACCAATACGGTATCTGTTTCCTAATACTACTTTACAATATTACCAAACCAAGACTTTAGGCCGTTCCATAATACATAAGGAAACGTATACCCAAGTCATGATCCGTTACATATTATATAGATATAAGCTATCCCCTATAACTAGTCGGATAACCATGTCGAGTGGGTATGGGGTACCCATAATCTCCACACCTTCATTCATGATATGATGCTATCGCAACATGATTGGAAGGGATGCATCAACAAACACTCCCTTCGTTAATGGATGTGCCCCATGAAATTTTAGCTCCCATCTCATTACATCTCTTCTTTATTGATATCTAATTGAAAAAAGAAGTTCTTTTTGTTAGTGTTGGTGATCAACAGTCACTTCTCAGCTGCTATTCAAAAATAAAAAGATGCTCCACTGAGTTTTTGGAAACTCCTAGCTGCACATTTAATCAAATTGCCCATTCTTATGGTTAACATTTTTTTCACAGCTTTACTGCTTTGCTGTAAATTTAAAGCAGTAATCTGGTGCATCGCTGTCTTTGTATGGCCCACTGTGCACTTATGGGTCTGGACAAGTAATTGTTGCTCCTATGTTCCATTTCAGGGAATGGATTATGCTATCAGAGAAAAACTACATTGGTGAACTCTCAATATCCTGCCAAACGGAGCAAATTTTCTGTGTAATATCATCATGCTGCAGTCCCAACCCTTCTATCTTTGTTCCATTATCTTCATGTTCTACTTCGTGCAACCAACAGAAGCACAGATCACTGCACCTTGGGAAGGTAATATCCATCATTCTAGACATACTTTACCTCCACACCTCTTATTGAGTCTGATCTCTACATACACATACTATTTCGATCTTTGTATCATAAGCATGGCCCTCGCTTGAGACGCATAGGAGAAGCTAACTAGGTGTAACATCGGTTCATTTGGTATGTAGTTGATGCTCTGATAGCTATTAAAGGCAGTCTGGTAGATCCACAAGGACGCCTTAACAGCTGAAACCATGGAGATCCATGCACGGGAAAATGGTCTCATGTTCTCTGTTACAATGCAACAGCAAGTGATGGATATCTCCATGTACTAGAATTGTATGAGCATAAGTGATCTTCTTGTCAACTGTGTTCTTATTTATACCACATTTTTCCATTGCTTATGTTATGGCTTGCTTTTGCTGGTTCTTATGTTATGTTTTGCTGTTGGTGATGAATTGGAAAACATGAGCTGGTGTCATATACAATTTTGTTGAATGTCATAACTTAACAGATCAAGTTTTGCCTTCATGTATTCTGCATTTTTACGAGATGTGACCAGATACTTATCCACTGCTGCTGATAGCTTCTCCTTTTTAGAAGTAAAATGATGTTACTGTGTTCTTTACATTCTTATTTTTTTGCCATTCCTGAAAAAAGAAATACTGTGCTATTTGAGTATCAGTTGCCTTGATGGGGCTATTAGTGCAGTAAAAAAAAGTGTGCTCAAATTCTCTCTGAAGATCACATCTCTTTTTTCCCCAAGTGAAGCTAATTGTGGCAACTTCTACAGTTGAATTTTTTTTTTTAGAGAAGGGTAATTTTTACCCGGCCTCTATATCCAACCGGATATATGCAGCCTTTTCAAATAGGGAACTTAGCACTCAAACAACCCAATCTGAAATTCGCCCCTATGGAGATTTGAACTCAGGACCTTGGGTGCTACTCAGGTCACTGCAACCACTAGGCTACATGCCCTTTCACATGCAAATAACAATTGAATTTAGCTGGAACTTTAGCTCCTGAGCTTGGTCGGCTTTCTCACATGCAAATAATGTAAGTTGAACAAAACTGGACCATTGATAAATTAACGAGTCAGCTTTAGGTGGGTCTTTGGATGCCCACTCATGTTATACTACAGGTAGTCAAACACAAGGGCACTGAGTTTTAAATTTTTGTTCTTTCCACTGAAGGGATTTTATTTGGAATAACATCAGTGGCAGCCTACCTAAGGAGGTTGGCAACATCACTTCTCTGGAATTACTGTAAGTTAAAACCTGCATTACTTCAGTTTCATCAAGATGAGTTTCCTTCACATCTTTCTGGTTAGAAATTGTGGCTATCATCTTCTAGAGCTGCTAATTCAACTTAGTTATTTATTTGCTATAAAACTATAGTTTTAACTGAATCGGTGTCTTCATGTCCTTCTGCTTGGACGTTGATGTTATCATTTTTCACGAGTTATTTGTTCAGCTTAATTTTTGCCATAGAGCTCTAATTTACTGAATATGTATATTTCCACTGTAACATGTTATTCATAATATATATATTTTTGAAAAAACTTACTCCCTTCGTCCCAGAATATAAGAAGTTTTAGAGTTGTACACGGTTATTAAGAAAGTAGGTAGAATTAAATGGGGAAAGGTCGCGATTGGTTGAGAAGTGGAGGTAAGTGAGAAAAGTGAATGGTGTAGAGTTGTGATTGGTTGGGAAGAGAATATTGGTGGAGAAGTTGTTATATTTTGGGATAAATCCTAAGTGCTAGAAGTTGTTATATTTTGGGACGGAGGAAATATTTCTTTGAGATAAATTGTTGGCAGGTGAGTTGCCATTGTTGTTGTATCCTCTGTTCTCTGAAATGGAATCTGTGTTTTCTTGTCACTCTATATGATGGTTTTGCCACTGTAACTATGTGCCTGTTGCCTGTTTTTGCAGGCTCTTAAATGGAAACCAGCTCAATGGTTCTCTACCAGAGGAAATTGGCTTCCTTCCTAATCTGGATAGGATTCAGATCGATCAGGAACACATATCTGGACCCATACCTAAATCATTTGCTAACCTGAACAAAACAAAGCACTTGTGAGTAGCATCTGGTTTTACATATATGTTAACGGGGAATTATTCCCCGCAAAAAAGGGGAATTATTATCTTTACCCTAATGGATTTCCAATTTTTATCCAGTCATATGAACAATAATTAATAATTCATTGAGTGGTCAAATTCCACCTGATTGTCCAGATTACCCTCACTTGTTCACTTTGAAGTTTCTGACCACTGCGCCCTACCATATTGGTGTTCTTTATTTAAACTCTACTTACAACATAATTAATTTACAGATTGTTGGATAATAATAACTTGTCAGGCTATCTTCCTCCAGAGTTATCGAAGTTACCAAAACTACTTATCATGTACGTAAACTTCTATTTTGCAATAACTCATTTTTCCCCACTTTTTATTACTTTGGTTCGGTTTGATGTTAGTCTTTGAACCAGAAACTAGAATAAGTTTGTCTTATTATTGCATGAAGTTCACAAGCAGTATTTCGCCTATATCTGTTGTTTAATAGCTTTATTGAATTTTAACTAGAGTTTACCTACAAATTTAGCAGCATAGAAAAAGAGTCTTCAGCTCTTTGCTGTGCTGCTCTCATTTACTAAAAAGAAGCTGCTGGCGTGTCTCTTGACCATTGTGATTTATTTAATCATAATACGGAAAACTAGCTTGTCTACATGCCGTAGCTCAAGAAGTATTTTAGGTCTAAATATGGTTATTTACCACGATTTCTAGGGTGTAATTTATTTTTTTAGAAAACCACTTGAAGCTATTGATCCATACCTCAAATTAATGTGCTGTTGAAATTATGTTGCTATTGTATATAATTCAGAACTAACTGAAAAAAAGGTAGCATGCATTTAATTGAACTATCCATAGAAACTGAGTAACTCAATTCATTTTCTTCACTTTTTTTTAAATAGTAGTCTCTGATATTTCACATATTAGAATTGTATGTATATAAAGCCCTTTCTTATTGTATCTGTTCAAAATAATTTCAGCCAGCTTGACAACAATAATTTCTCAGGAACCTCAATTCCTTCATCTTATGGAAATATCACCAAACTTCTGAAATTGTAAGTATTTCTTACCGCTGTCTGCAATTCCACCTCTTAGTGCAGTGCTCAAATGAATTTTCATGTCAATAATGGAAGGTTTTCACATTGTCTGGTAACTTAAAGAGGTTGTTGGTTATTTCATCTTATGGCGATATCACCATACTTCTGAAAGCATGCTATATGTCTGTGTGCGATTCCACATTCTGAGCATAGTGCTGAAATGAATTTTGATTTCAACATTGGAAGCACGTTGTCTGGTAAACTTGAAGAAACTTTTTAGGTAATCGTTTGACTAACAGCAGTTCACTTGGCTTATTCATAACCAAACATATTTGCAGCAACAAACCTGTATGAATGTGCACATTATGGCAGTAGTCAGGTGTTTAAGTATAGGGTTATTTTAGTTTTTCTTTTCCATTTCAATCAACACAAAAGCAAACTAGCTATACTGTGCAAAAGTGTGACCATATTAGCAATTTTTTACTTATTTTAGTAATGCATATAAGTCATTATCGTTACTTGATGGCCATAAATTCGTAATGATGGCCATTATAATGATCCATTGAAGCCTGCATGATAGACACGTCCCAAAAATAGCTGTCCTTGTAAATCAAGTGGTAAAGTTGTATATCAAGAATACAGGTTTAACTCAGGCTTCTCTCTTGGTAATTATGAAAGTTAGAGGCTAAATCTTTTTCATATGGGTCTTCATCAGGAGTTTGAGAAACTGCAGCTTGGAAGGACCTGTTCCTGATATCAGTGGAATACCCCAACTTGGGTATTTGTATGTGTCGAATTCCAACACTGCAACCTCACTTTCTCAGGAACAGAAAATGCTATTTTCGTAGTTAGCAGAAACAAATTCGTGTGTGGCAGCTCTGATCCTTGTCTTATTTGTGTTCAGGGATCTTAGTTGGAATCAGTTGAGGGGTCGAATACCATCTGGGCGACCAGCAAGCAACATAACCACAACGTATAATAATAGAGCCTTTACTAACAACTTGTGTTATTTTTGTTTATTCTATTTTACTAAGCATTTGGTGACCAAGCTATCTTGTCTTGATCATTCTGATTGCACAAACTTACATTTTTAGTTTATATGCATGCTCGTACAATTTGTGCAGAGATCTTTCTCACAATCTTCTAAACGGATCCATTCCTGGAAGTTTCTCTGGCCTTTCCAATCTACAAAGACTGTAAGTATGATATATATTTTGAGTTCACTGAGTGCAATAGGTATGATCCTTAGATCATTGGTAGAAGCAGAATAGGGGATAGATCTCTAGAGTAAACGGGAGGAAGAAATTTACAGGGAAGAAAAGACAAGCACTTTTACTTCATAACTTTTCAATAATGATGATTACAATATGCCTCCTAACATAGAGGGCCTCCTAATAATTATGCATAATATTAGCCAAACTGATAAGACACCCAACAGGTAAATCTTTTTTTTTTTTGACCGGGAAACAGTAGGAGAGGCCCCTATAGTACATTAATTTTAGAGAGTTTATGTACAAGAATAGAATTACAGATTGTCAATCCATGGTCCCTCCTTAAACAATAACTGTGTGCTTGTACCTTCTTTGTTCAGGTCATTGGAAAATAACAATTTGGATGGTTCTGTTCCATCAGATGTCTGGCAGAATATTGATTTCAATGGAAATAGAAGTCTTATGTTGTAAGACCATGCATAATTTACCCTTCTTTTCACTTTATTTAGAATGAGTTAATTGATAATCTAATTATCTGTCAATATCTTGTAGGGATTTCCAGAACAATTCTCTAACCAATCTATCAAATCCTCTTTCACCCCCTGCCAACGTTACCATTCTGTATGAACTTCTATTTCACTAGTTTCCTTGTTAATTAAAATACAAAATATCCTTATCGAATCTATTACTTTCATTATTGGAAATATGCTACGCGACATTCAGGGATTGGTCTGATGATCTTTATTTACTAGAGAAAATAAGGCCCTGATGTAGGCCTAAGTTTTTTCTATTGTAATTTACCTTCTGCATACTGTCTGGAATGCATATCTGAAGACCATTCTTGTTTATATTTGTGAACATAAAAGTAGACTACCTTGTAACCACAAACCTTAGTTTTTTTTTCTTTTTCATCTTAGAATAATGAATTTCATCTTAGTTTTCTTGTATGTGAAATTAATGCACTTTGCTTATTTGCTGTATACTTGAGAAAAATGAATGCAACGAAGGAATCATCTCCCTGGGTTCCCTTGTGATTTTCTTTGCCAGTGCCATGACCCTTTAGGGTTGTGAAATTGGTTAGTTTCACAAGCACATAGATATTACTAGACCCTTTTAAGCCAGCATAACAGAGAAGTGATGTGAACCAATCAAGGAAGCTGTCCATTTTCCAAACCTTGATGTAGCTTAACTGGAGTTACTTTACTTAATGTTAACATGGTTGAAGATGGAGTCAGTGCTTTGGAGTTGGTGAAGATTAACATGCTACTCTTTCAAGGGAGTTATGCCAAGCTGTGACAATTACAAAGTCAAACATGCAATAGGGTGAACACTGAACAGGGGGGTGTTCAGCTGTGGGTAAGCTTATGCTGTAAAACATCAATCAGAACAACTGAGAATGGCGATCTCAAGCCTTCTTTCATGGAGGAGAAATGCCCATTCCGTTCTGTGAGAAAAATAAGGATGATCATTAACCTGGTGAAGTAGCAAATGCATGAAATGTAAATGCTGGAGAAGTCTTCAAAAAAAGGAAAAAAAAACTCAAGAGGTGATTTGATAGAGATGTGTCAGCACTTCTTGGGATTGCACGGTCACACTAATTCAGCTTATTAAGTAAATCAAAAGTTTAATTCTCATCTATTTTTATTGGAAATCTGGTGATCATTGGTTGGTGTACCACCTGGAACAATGAAATACGAATGATCAACTAAACTGTAACGCCCCGGCACTCGTTAACTGATAACACCAGCTAACTCATACCGAGGTGCTACGCATTACCTGTGATATAGTACCAGTCCCAGGATACACTAGCTGGTACTCACAGAATAAACATGGAGTCAAAGTAACTATTTATTACATCACTGGGTTTTAGTCCTTACATAAGTTGCCATCCTGGACAGGCCCAAGGATGAGCAACACAACAATACAAAAGTCCATAAAGCAAAAGTCAAGAGCAGCGATAGCTAAGCGTCTAGGCGACCATCTTGATCCACAGGCGACGGCTTGGGGCTAGGCACGATCCTTCTAGAAGTCCTCGTACTCGGCTCGCTCCTGGAGACACTCCTCGGCAGTCGGGTCGACGTCTTCATCTTCAACTTCTATAGATATATTATATATAGCAAGGGTGAGTACTTCACGTACTCAGCAAGCCGGGGAAAGAATGACATGCTTGGTTAAGACAAGGAGAGCTAGGGTTTTATTTGCGAAAGCAGCCTTTTTGGCAAAGTGATTTATTTCACAAAACTCCTAGTAAGTGAATCAAGTTTTAGTTGTCGGGAGGAGGCTCACGCCTCGACCCATTCCACAAGTTGCTTTGCACCAACTTGTCACGATTAACGAACAACAATTGATTTGTCTCCTCTATTGGTTCCTTCTCACTTTCAAAACCACACATAGTCCACACAGTTATCTCAGCACTGCAACGCCATCATGGCCCTAACAACACCTCGGTGTCGGACGACACCCCAGGTCACACAGACCTGTTCCTAACCACAAAGGTTAGCCGTTTGCCACACAAGCAAACTCTGGAAACGAATCCCTTCCCACCAACCATTTTCATCAAACATTTGTCAAACAAATCTACGCTATGAGAAACACCTTACACTCGCCCTTGACCGTGGGCACGGCTGTTCGAACAGTTCATTAAACTCTGCAGAGGTTGTACGCTTTACCCACACGACACGAAACTGACACCGTGTACCCGTCGGCAACGGAAGTTCGTGACAGGGCCTTTCCAAAGCTAACCCATGAAAATCGCATGCCACCTAGTTGGGCTAAGATCCATAGCCGAGTATCAGGCAAAAACAGCCGTCGTCCACTCAGGAAATACCGAGGATGCCTCCTACTCCTACTGGTACCATGCCACAATAGAGGCGAAAAGACACCCATGATGGGCAAAACATGCGTAACACTTCATCTCCTCATCCTCGGCATTCCACAACCATTGGCACACCAACTCCCATGTGATAACAATTTACTTAGCCAGAGGCATCCCATAAATACCCGTGTGGTCGCACTATAACGTGTTCGGATGGACTTCCCAAAGGAATCGGTCCTTAACGATAATACGTAGCCAAACCACAAAGGCTTGACTCCGCATCATCACCATTTTCACAACACATTTTATTTCACAACACCTCGGTACAACATACCGGATTTTTAAACATGTAATTTGGAATAACCCAAGTTTCCCACACGACAGTACAAACGTAAGCATGGCTAAGCGAAACTACCTCGGTAATCGTATAACGATACCGGCGCCAATATTTGTGGAGCTATCAAAGGTATGAAAACATCAACCCATGTAATATAAGCGCGACTACTAGGTTGGTCCGTCGGTTGTATAAACAATCCGAGGCCTAAACATGTTATTCGTGTGTACTAAGCAATGCATTTTTCAAACAACATATCATTGCAAATATAGGGGCAATGTGATCAAAGAGGCTTGCCTTGCACGAGATGCGGGTCTTCTTCTTCGAAACCGGCGTCCGGAGCGTCCTCGCACGCGTGCTCTATACGCGGAACGGAGAACAAATAAATAAAAAGGCAATAAAACAAGCTCAAATCAAATAAACAAGTATGCCACTGTGTAGATCTCATTTTTAGAAAAATTTAGAAATTTGAACGGGGTCAAACGGAGTTACGGTTGAATTTCTATGAATTTTCAAAGGTTAAGGGACTTTTCTGCAAATTTGGAAATTCTATTTAAAAGGTAACGGAATATTCCAACGGAATATTCCGTTCCGTTAGGGCTGACGTGGGGAGGGCCCACATGTCAGCCGAGAGAGGGGAGAGAGAGATGTGGGGCGGGGCCCGCATGGCAGCCAAGGGAGAGAGGGGGAGGGGGGGCCCACCTGTAAGGGGGGTTCTTCCTCCTCTGTCCGGGCCTGCCCGGCTCGGCCGGTGGCCGTGCGGCGGCGGGGAGCGGCGGCGGCCGGTGGCGGCGGCGGCCGGGAGGGGAGGGGGAGGCGGCGGCGGTCGGAGGGATGCGGCGGTGGCCGGTGTGCGGCGGCGGCCGATGAGGGGAGAGGGGAAGAGAGCGCCGGCGAGAGAGAGAGAGAAGGAGGCCGGCGAGGGGGTGGGGAAGCGGCGGCGGGCGGCGAGGTCCCGGGGCCGTTTTTATAGGCAGCGAGGGGGAGGGAGAGAGAGGGTGACGCGACAGCGGCGCGGCGCGGCTCGGGGCGCAAGGCGGCGCGGCGCGCGGCTCTAGGCGGCGGGCGCGGGGCGCGAGGATGGCAGGCGGCGAGCGGCGACGTGACGCGGCCGCGGCGATGTGACGCGCGGCGCGGCGTGCGGCGCGGCGCGGAGGAGACGTGGCGCGGGGCGCGAGGTGGAGCGGTGCGGGGCGCAAGGCGGAACGGCGCGGCGCGGCGAGCGTGCGCGGGCGCGGCGCGGCGAGCGTGCGCGGGCGCGACGCGGGCGTGGCAGCAGCGTCGCGGCGCGGGCGCGGGGGGGGGGGGGCGCGGCGGCGCGGGTGCGGCGTGCGCGGCGGTGCGGCGGCGCTGGCGCGGGGGGGCGGCGGCGTGGCATTCCGCCGAACACGTGGCGTGCGTGCCCGGCCGGCCAGAGGTGGAAGAAACACAGTGATGGGCCGGGCCGGCCGTGGGCTGTGGGGGGAGGGGGAGCTGGGCCGAGGATAGGGGAGGGAGAGGGGGAGTGAGGTGGGCCGGCCTGCTCGGGGAGGGGAGAGAGGGGTTGGGCCGGGGAGAGGAAAGGAGAGAAAGGGGGCCAAAAACAGGGGGTTTCTTTCTTCTTTTTTTTTTTTGGAATTGGATTTGGGAAAAATTTGAGATCTATTTGGCACAAATAATAATAAAAAAAATCCAAAATTTAAAAGAATCAAGTCTTTAATTGAGAGAAGATTTTTAAATAAATACGAAAAGAAAATTAAGGTGCTACATAAACCTTTGTTATCAGAGTTTAAATTCACTTGTTGCAGTTTGGTAAACTGGAAGTCTGCGAGAAAATAATCAACATTGTAGTAACATTGGGGACAAGAGTGATGTGATAGTTTAAGGTTTTGGTGTATTGACGGTATTGTGATGTACTCTGTAACTTTGCTATTTCTCACTAAACTAATGGATACTTTTGCCATGGTTGATATGAAAAGAACATGTAATTCACATAAGAAAATGATAGCATATATGCATTTGCTGTTGGAGTTTTGGTATCATTCAGATATATTTGTAGTTACCTTATATTAACATCTCATGTTTAGGTTATCTGGAAACCCCATATGCACAGCTCCAAGTCAGCTGAACATTACTCGGTACTGTCAATCAGTACCAGTTATTGTGCCTGAAGGTTCTGCGATTAACAGCACAGTTTGTCAGCCATGCTCTACTGACTTTCCGTATGAAAACATACCTATGTCACCAATACCATGTTTATGTGCTATTCCACTTTATGTTGGTTACCGGCTGAAGAGTCCTGGATTTTGGGATTTCGTTCCATATGAAGGCCTGTTTCAACAGTACTTGTCATCTGGACTTTCGTTATCTTTGTACCAATTAGAGATTTCTAATTTTACGTGGGAAGAAGGCCCGCGACTGAAGATGTACCTGAAACTGTTTCCAAATAACACTGCCTATTTTAGTACGAGTGAGGTGTTAAGATTGAGAGGAATGTTCACAGGCTGGCTGATTGGAGACTCTGATATATTTGGGCCCTATGAGCTTCTCAACTTTAATCCAGGGTGGTATAACAAAAGTACGCTATCTTGACTCTGTGCATTTCCTTCCTGTTCTTTTCTTGGCATTTATCTGATTTCTAGGGGTTTCAAATATAGTTTTGGTCATTTTGGGTCTCACCAGGATTAGGATGCCTATGATTGTAAACCTGCATATGACCAGTAACTGTGAGGATAAGTATGTGAAAAATAGTTGATTTGGTGTAAGTAAGCAAGTTATGAAAAATGATGTGGGTTGTAATGGGTCACTATGCCTCATTGCATATGGGTCGATTTGGATCTTCTACAAAATTCTACTTGTAAAGCCAACTAAGATTCTTTTGAACAAGAACTTCTAAATGCAACCTAAAAATGGTCTTTGTATGAGCAAAGATGGATGGGTGCAAAGTTGGACTGCTTGTTCAGGTTTAGTCAAAGGAAATGTGTATTATGCAGCAAATCAATCTAAGTAAACATGTGACTATTACATATAATTTCTGGTTTCTCAACTTGCAAAGAAGCTTTATTAATGGCATCAACTTCCCAAATGGCTTAACATGCTCCTAAACTGTCTTTTTTATTTAAGTTCACCCTTTGGCCTTTTTGATAAGAGCAAACTACAGGCAATTGGATAAGATTCTGTTTGTAGAGATCATATGGATTATTTTTACGGGTCATGTAACATGTGGTGAGTGTGGGGCCTAAAAAGGTATAGGCCAAATTCACTGAACCTGTGTAAATCCGTCAATTTTGGAGTGCTAAACTGAAAAAAATCACAATATTTGTTAGGAGAGTGTTGTACTTGTACCAAGATCAAGTCAGTATAGCACCTTTTACAGTTATGTGATAACATCTCTTCATTGCACCATTTCCACTGTGTAATGTCTAGTCAGAACTTAACAGGAACACCAAAGAAGTTTAGTGGCCTCTGCCAAGCTAACCTAAGTTTAGGGAGTCACACAATTAAATTTAGAGAATTGATGAATTTCCACTCATTTATTGGCATTTCAGGATTTCCCGTATCATTGTACATTTGGCTTAGTATTCACATTTCAATGAGGTACCCAAATAAATCCTGAAGGACCAGACAAAGGGAATGTGAATCCTGAAAATTCATTTGCTTTCTTTTTCATCCATCCATTCAATAGAAAGTTTTGTTTCTTATATGCCACTAAAAGTTTGCAAAAAATTGTCCCAACCTTCCAATAACAAGGTTGCTCCCAATCCACATGCCTGAGACAGTGGGCGATATAAGGGATGAGGCAAACTGAATAACAAGTTCTAAAAGTAGGATGACTGATTTGGACCTTTTAATGTACCGAAACCAAATTCACCATTTACCCATTGCTTCAGGAGGACATCTGTTCCCATTACCCATTACTACTGATGTATCAGATACCCTATTCCCTAATCTATTTGTGTCATCCCTCTGATTCCAAAGTTAGGTTGTTTTAGAGTGGTGCACATGAATTAAGAAAGTTGTTCAAATGACCTTGTTACTCTGCAGTTATTATACACTGAAAATGATACCTCACTTGTACATGAGTGGTAGAACTTAATTAGCATAAGAGGAAGAAATGGGGGAAAAGTGCCTCGATGTCCTATAACATCTTACAATTAGAGAACAGTTGCTGGATAGTTTTGTTTTCGACAGCTTCCTGTAACCCTGTTGATGTTTTGTTACTTGTAAATGTATCTGTAACTATATCCCCAATTCTTAATGAAATTGGACAGCCCGTTCGTTCGGCTGTCCTGGCAAAAAAAAAAAATAGAGAGCAGTTGAGAACTCTAAAACGACTTTACATCTGGAATTGGAGGGAGTGAGATGTAAGCATCACTGAATCAGAAGCTGGTATACTCTTGCAACACTGACATGCAAGGCCACACTTGCTGGTTGTTGCCTGTAACTAGGATTCTTTCTTGATTTCTTCCATCATTCAGAAGTTTCAATTACTAATAGCTTGTGTTGCAAATGTACCATAGGGGCTGGATGTACAAGAGATGACTTAACAGAAAACTCCTATGCTACAGGGAAAATATACTCTGCACATATACTACTTAACAAGTGTCTAGTCAAGATATGGTACATCCTGGATATACAAGAGTTGAATTAACAGAAAACACCCTACAGACTACAGTCCATGTACTACTAAACAAAAAGCTCATGTCTTTCGTCAAGATTTAGTGCATCTAATGGTTCAGTTACAGTATCATGCTGTTCAAGATAGAACAGTTTAATTCCATAATTGTTACAATTCTCAAGAGAGAAATCTTATATTTTCTCATGCTATTCAGTACTTCCAGATCGTGCAAAGTCTAGCCTAAGTACAGGTGCCATTGTTGGTATTGTCGTGGCAGCATTTGCTGCTGCAGCATTTCTTTCATCCCTCATTACTCTCATTATACTGAGAAGGCATTCAAGATATTCTTCTTCAAAGAAACGCTCTGGTAAACCCTCCATTTCTACTCTCATTGGTTTAAAACTGTGAAGACAGTTTTTCTCTTTTTTTGATTGTGTTGTTTCCCATCTTTTATCAGTTATCTTCTGTTCAATCTTCAATGGCAATTTTTTTATCGCATTTACAGTTATTTTCAATCGCATTTATAATATCCTGATACCAAAATTCATTGAAATTCATTCACGTCTTAAAGTACATAAATATGGCAAAAGGAGTTGTAGCCTAGTGGTTACAGTGCTCAAGTAGCACCTTTAAGTCCTGGGTTCGACTCCCCAAGAGAGCAAATTTCAGGCTTGAATAAAAGAAAAAAAATACCGTGCGGGCCTCCCTCACTGTTTCCGGTAAAAAAAATGTATGCGTGCTCTTGAATAAAAGAAAAAAAATACCGTGCGGGCCTCCCTCACTGTTTCCGGTAAAAAAAAAATGTATGCGTGCACATGTTCTGAGCCTATATCAGGTAGGTGCACTAGAAAATAAGCCAGGTAGAGCAGTTCAATGTTGCTAGTTAAGAAGTGTTTTGTTATTGATAGGTATCATATGCTCCTTTTTGTTGGTTAGTATATTCTTTTTGAGAGTTCATATCTTGACCAATTTTAACGGTAGAAACTGAACAGCTGCCTATCAACTTCTGTTGTGGAGTTGGTTGTGAATAGATAGTACTTTATATTTGGTTCAACATTATTATGATATAAACTCATACTGTTAAGCATGTATTGCAGATGCTGGTCAACGAGTTTATGCCTAATGGTACTCTGCGTGATCATCTTTCAGGTTAGAACTTTATTTCTGTATCCACTGACAAAGCTGCTCTTTAAAATTTTAAGTAATTAAACAGAAGTCAGCAGATAAAAAGATCATAAACCCGGAGTTTCTTTGTTAACTAGCAGTTTCTTAATTAGAAGAAGGGAGTAGCTATATTTATGGTGCCATATTTTTCATCAAAAAATATATTTAGCACCCAATACCCACATTACAAATATCTTGTGCTATATTGTTACTTTTGAAGTTATGATTCTGTTATTTACCCTAACAATTGTCTTATGTAGCAGTTCGGTCAAAAGAGCCCCTTAATTTCCCCATGAGGTTACGGATTGCACTGGGATCCTCGCGAGGCATCCTTTATTTGCACACAGAAGCAGACCCTCCAATATTTCACCGCGACATCAAAGCAAGCAATATTTTACTGGACTCAGTTTGTTGCAAAAGTTGCTGATTTTGGTCTCTCACGGCTTGCTCCAGAGCCAGAAACAGAGGGGACTGCTCCTGGTCTAGTGTCCACTGTCTATGAATGTTCTGTGAGCAACTAGCTGTGCAAGAGTCTATGCACGTTCTGTGAGCAACTAGCTGTGCAAGAGTCTCTGCCACATTTGCCAACAGTTTTATCAGTTTTTACTTCAAATTCATGCTCCGATCCCGGTATTGTGGCCTTGTGGGCAACAAATTATGCATGTGGTTAATTTATCAGCAAATTGTTCGATTTAGGTTAACTAGATTGATGGAAAGAGAACTATTAGTTGAATGTCATTGCAAAGCTTGATTGATTAAGACCCTGTTTGGATCCAAAAAAGTCCCTGGGACTTCTAGGAAAAAGTCCCTCTTCTTTTAAACAAGAGTGACTTTTTTTGGGACTTTTTTTTGTGAAGTCCCTTAGAAATTTTGTAGTCCCTGGGGAGGGACTTTTTTGGCCCGTTTCCACGCGCTGCCCTCCTCTTCTCTCCCCTCTTCACGCACAGCGCCCAAACACGCGAAAATCTTCCGCCGCCTCCCACCACGTGATTTGGCGCCGCCTCCACCACCGCCGACGCGTGTCGCCGGCGAGGGCGTCCCCGTCCGCCGCCGCCCCAGCCCGGCGCCGCCTCCGCTGCCGCTGACGCGTGTCGCCGGCGAGGGCGTCCCCGTCCTCCGCCGTCCCAGCCCGGCGCCGCTAGCGCACAGCAGCAGCAGCAGCTAGCGCGAACAGCAGCAGCAGAGGCAGCAGCAGCGCGCGCAAGTAGCAGCAGCAGATTTTGGCGCAAAATCAGCAGGGGCGGCAGGGGTAGGATCTCAGGGGTAAAATAGTACTTGTACCCTATAATAAGTCCCTTTTAGTCCCTCTTCCCAAACAGGAAGGACTAAAAAAAGTCCCAGTGACTACTAGGAAAAAGTCCAGGGACTACTAAAAGTCACTCAATCCAAACAGGCTCTAAGGAATTTCTGAGCAAAATTTCTTTTCTCGTCTGCAAACTTTGACATGCAACTATTACCAATTGATAAGGATCAGCACAAGCAACTATTTTTCCTTAAAGTTTCCAACTAATAGTAAAGTGTTTAAAGCACACTGTTCTGCACTCGATGTTGATGGTATCATCCGCCTTTCTTTACAATCACAGGGTTATCTTGATCCGGAGTATTTCCTTACTCATAAAATGACAGACAAAAGTGATGTGTACAGTCTTGGTGTAGTGTTTTTGGAACTACTGACAGGGATGCAGCCTATTTCTCATGGAAGAAATATAGTCAGAGAGGTATATGTATATATATATATTATTACATACTTCCTTGCATACAGTTTTATTTATATTTCATTGGAAAATCATATGACATGTGGTGCACATGAAACTAAAGTGCTCCCGCCGTTTCACAATATTTGGGCATTTGTTGGAAGTGTTTTTTCATAATTTTTGTTACATTACATGAATCAAGCGTGTAGTGTTTTGATCGTACTCCTAGTAACATAGTAATAATTATGTAGCATGTTGGATAGTCCTAGTATATATTACTGATGTCTTATGGGTGTGTGTCGTATTTATAATCATGAGATCCGACTCATGGTAGCAAAATAACATATATATACTAATAGTAAATTAATTTGATGCCCTGAAACTAATTACATTTAAATAAATATGTGTAGGTTGTGGCGGCCAATCAGCGTGGGATGATATTGTCAGTGGTTGACAGGCGGATAGGATCGTACCCAGCAGAATGCGTGGAGAAGTTTGGTGCACTAGCACTGAGATGCTGCCGAGACGAGACATTCGCAAGGCCGTCCATGGTGGAGGTGATGAGGGAATGACACCGGAGACCGGGAGCATGGCCTCATTATCAGTCACGTCCTTGGATCCAGGATTACAATATATCGTCATCCGATGTGTCCGCTAGTAACCTCCCTCAGCAGCAATCCTCGCTGAACCGTACCCACGGCCATGCATATTTGACATATCCCCGGACTGTTTTCAACTGTAAGACGATTGATCGTTGTGACTCTCTCTATATATATACATACTACTTACTATAGCGGCTTGTTTGGTAACTCGAGGGAAGAGGATTGGAAATTTAGACAAGAGAATTAACGGTGAGATTGACATGGGAATTTGATTTTTAGTCTCAATCTCTTGTTTGGCAGAGGTGGTGGGAATTGGTAGGGAGTTTAGTTGGAGATTAGATCTTAAATGAAAACAGATGGTTGAGATTTGTTTAGATAAAGTATTAAAGAAATTCCTTCCCAATTACCACCCCTACCCAGGTATTAAAAAGGAGGGAGTTCCTCCCTCAATTCCCCATCCCCATCCCACCCAAACCCATGTCTCCGAACCAAACAAAATAATTAATAACCTCATCTCTCTAAACTCCCAATCCCTTCTAAAAAATCTCTCCAACCAAACGGACCATAGGAAGATGATTCTGGACTTACTCCTGCTTCCTATCCACCGTCCATAGGTGGAACACCATCTATCAAGCCACCTATCGGATCCTAGTACTGCGCCTGTTTTCATTTTTGTTTAAAAAAAATCGACTTAATACTTAACTATTATTCCGAATTACCGGATCCATACCTGATGGGTGGTGGTACAGAACCAATAAATAGGTCTGCAGGTGATATCACGATATACGGCGATTCGGAGGCGACGGCGACGCGATCCGGAGGCCGCACCGTTTGCTGATGGCGGCGGCCAGTGCCTTCAGCCGGCATGACTATCCAGGCGGTTGGCTGACCGAAGCGTCGGTGACCTCAACAATGACGCTGTCGACCCTTCGGCAAGCTTGTGTGGCTGTGCGGCGACGGCATCGATCCAAGCCCGTGATGTGATCAAGATGACAATGAACGCAACATCGACGATTCTGGCAGCTTTCCTATAACTCGAATTCAAACTAAAAATAAATTTAAAAGCCTTGAGTCATTCCACCGTATCACATCGATTTGTAGAGTTCGCATATCACAATGCAATACTATCAACACATCGATATTTTAGGGAGCACTCTTTTAATAGCTCATGTTGATGTTTGCTACAACTTTCTTCCGTTGCCCATTATATATTTATTAAGCTTGCATGTACAAATATTCTGTTTAACATGTACTCCCTCCGTCTTTAAATAT
The DNA here is from genome assembly GCA_000573905.2 of Oryza punctata. Lineage (NCBI taxonomy): Eukaryota > Viridiplantae > Streptophyta > Magnoliopsida > Poales > Poaceae > Oryza > Oryza punctata. Next base: position 48,121,662 of record CM002488.2, on the reverse strand, counting down.
AAGGAATTTTGGTTGGATATGACATATCATAATACAACGAATCTGGATAGGAAGTTTGTCTAGATTCATTTTACTATGATATATCACATCCAACCAAAATCCCTTATAGAATGTAACGTTTTGGACACATTGTAAAAATCCCTTATAGAATGTAACGTTTTGGACATATTGTATATTGCACATGCTTCTGTTTTGTACCTGTTGCCTTTATTTCAAGCATGGCTCTCCGTGCCTTCACATATAATATTCCTTCTATACCTTCTATATTGTTATAACTCACTACATCATAAGTCTTACAAACCTGCAACATTATCCTTCACTAGAAATTATTATATTTTAAAACTCATGCATGCATGCTACACATATACTGTTTTTATTACATTCTAGGTTTAATGTGCAATCATATCAAATCAAATCTCCACATCAATTCCACAATATCTATATCTATACCTATATTTTCTATATAGTTGATACCCACTAACAATTATTAGAAACTAAAATTCAACATGCAAGCATATCACATCATCACCCACTAACAATTACTATTCTAGCTCATTTAAAATCTCATACAAGCATGGCACATCTTCACCTAATAGCATTACTATTCTAGCCTATTTTAAATCTTATACAAGAATAACACACCATCTACAATATTATATTATAGAGATCAACAAGTATGTATCAAATCATCATCCTCACATTATTTTCACTATATTTCAACTTTCATCATATACAATATTTAACATATACTCATCCATGAATCCCGCAACAAAACGCGAGGAATCACCTAGTTATCTATATAGTTGGTGCCCACTAATTAACTCCTAAACCTCAACATGCAAGTGTATCACATCATCACCTACTAGCAATTATTATCTAGAGTATTTTAAATATCATGCAAACATGAATATCATTTACAATTTTATTGTATTTTTAGAACTTAATATGCAATTAATATCAAATCATTATCTCCACATCATTTTCACATTATTAAAACATATACGTCAATATATCATTTCTATATTGTGTAACATGCATCCATCCATATATCCCGCAGCAAAGCGCGGGGTATCAACTAGTTCTAAAAATATATATATCCATCATTTCTATAACATTTAACAAACACTCATCCACATTGTCCGTACAGAAGCACATGGTACCATCTAGTATGTTTCAAAATCCAATTCAACACTAGTGGAGAACGGATCTTTTACCGTGGTATCTAAAAAAAATTTTAGTACTGATTAGATTTAGAACCGGTACTAAAGGTATTTTTAGTATCGATTCTAAAAATCAAAGTTCCAAAAACATCTTTATTTCCGATTGGTAACATCAACCGAGACTAAAACTGGAGGATCTTTTAGTCCAGGTTAGTGTTACCAATCGGTACTAAAAATAAAAAATAGTGCCGATTGGTAGCACCAACCGGGACTAAAGATATTTTTAGAACAATACTAAATGTGCCTCCAGAGTTAGTTAAAAGAAAATATCTCTATTTAAGTCAGATGTGTGTAGTAGGTGGGATGGTAACACGTGTGAGGGGTGAGGTGAGAGGTTTTGAGTTCGAATCCCTCACATCCCATATACTATTTTTGATTTAGTATACATCTCCTTCAACCGGTAATAAAAATTGAGATGTTTAATCTCGGTTTTCTTGTCTCGGTTGTTACAACCGGTAATAAAGGGGGTTTTGAGTTGGGACCAAAGATAAATTCTCTAGTAGTGCAACCATAGATCTTCCCATAGCATTTTTCACTAGCTACATGCCTGGTTTTTCCGCTCCATCAACGGACCTCTGAGTAAAAATCAGCCTGTTAGCATATTAATTATGGAGGAAAACAACCAAACCAAACGGAACTCTTGAACCGAGAAGATAATCACAACAATTTGTGAATACAAAGTGCAGCAATTCAAAACAACAAAATTGATTTGATACCTATATATGCTGCATTGAATATGTGGGAGATTAAAGAAGTCACTTTAATTCGTACTGTAGCATCCAAATTTTTACACCATCAAGTTAAAGGATCAGAGGGGGAAGGCGTGTGGGTTAGAAGAGGAGACAAGGAAGGAGGAGGATGTCGGTGTGGTGGAAGCTGACGCGAGTACATGTCTAGTGGAGTGGAAGCCTGCACTGTTTTCTATGCTCATGGTCATGTTTGTGGAAGCAGATGAGGTGCCGGCGTAGGAGTAGGAGGCGGAGGATGATGAGGATTGGCGCGGTCGGCGGCGTGGTGCAGGGCCCTTCTCGGCCCAGACGAGCTCCTGCACCTTGACGGCCTGCGCGTCGGGGTAGTAGCCCCAGAAGCAGGTGGTGCAACAGGCGGAGGCCGTGAGGTTGGTGCCGGCCCGGTGGATGTAGCGGTGGCTGTACCTTCTTCCCAAGCAATCGATGCATTTGCGGCCCTCCGTCATCTCGCCCATGCCAGCGCCGACACACCGGCGACAGTACACGCGGCCGCACACCAAGCAGCGGTGGCGGAAGAGGTAGATGTAGCTGTTGCAGAGCGCGCAGAGGTTGGAGTGAGGTATGCCCGGACGACGCTTGTAGTTGGCACGATCACGCACACGGCGGTCGGCGACAACAGCGCTGCTGGGAGAGGGAGACAGCCGAAGGCCGGCCGGCGCTTCGGGGACCACCACCAGCTGCTCGTCGTCCTGTTGCAATTTGTAGGCGAAGATGTTGGTGGAGGCGGACGCGGACGGGAGGTCCTTGAAGGTGAGGTCCACCGATTCGTCGGGCACACCCAGACCCAGGTAGAGATCCTCCAGCTCCTGCCGCGCCATCCTCAGAGTCGCCTGCTTGTCGCCCATCATATTCTCGTCTATCTAGCTCGGACGGTGGATCGATCTTGTATATATCACCTATATACACACACATTCACTCACATCTATGCTATGCATAAATTGCTTGCCTTAATATGTATCCGTCCGTCCGGCCGCTGCCGCCCGGTTTGCTACATACAATCGTCAATTCCCAAGTCATTTAAGCTGTCGATCGATCGGCAATTCCGCGGCCTGCCGGCCGGCCGGCCGCTGCTATAGCTGTCTCCAATCGATCGTACTAGCAACTAGTATTATTTTTTGTTATTATACTAGAAAAAATACCCGTTGCAACAACGTTTTTCCAGTGATACAACAATTATTATAAGCTAAGCAATAAATTGAAACATTGATATTGTTATACATTATAATTGAAAAATTAATGAAAATTTTTCCTTGGTTTTAGGCCGAAGGCTCATTCTTTTTCTTCCTTTTCAGTCCCAGCTTAGTCCACTAACTCCCTTCGCTCGGCCTGCCTCTCTTCGGCCTACCCCACAAATGGGCCCAGCTCACATAGCCTACTGCCACCCTCAACCTCCTGAAGACAATCCCATGCCTGTACAATGCCAGATCCGATTCTCCCTATCAAATTCGAGCAAATATTTCTCGATCTCCTAAAATTGATTGATGGCTTTTAATCCACTCGATCTCCTCTTTTTGAATCAAACTCGTCGGCCAACCATCATCAGCGACCTATTAAATAGAGATTAAATTCACCTAATTAAAACCGAATTGAAAGTAGAAATCATGGGAAAAATGATGAGGGAGGAGTGGGGAACCGATTTCTGCAATCAATTAGAGGAGTAAACGTATAGGGAGATAGATCGATGTGGCGGCGACGCTAGGTTGGCCTCCTGCGCGCGCGTGCGGACCAGACCGAGATTGAAAAAAAAACAGCGAAGGAAAAAATCGGAGTTACCACGTGCACGAAAAAAACCTTCAATCCGCAAAACCCGGATAAAAATAACAATGGTTAAATGACGATTAAATCTAAAGCCAAATTGAAAACGAAAATCAAGCAGAAAATGATAAGGGAGTAGTGGGGAATCGTTTTTTTAATTAATTGAAGGAAACGCATGGGAAAGCAGACCGACGTGGTGGCGGCGCTAGGGTTTGGCCCGGCGTGGAAAAAATCGTGCGGATAAAAAAACCGAATTCTAACCGCGTGACCTAAAATATAGCGAAAAAAGCAGATGGAAAAAAAGGAGAAACAACTAATAAAAAGAAAACGACAAAAAATAGCGAAGTAAAAAAAGCGGATGGAAAAATTGAAAAAACCGGCAACAAAAAAATGTGCAAAAGAACTACGACGTAAAAGAAATAGCAAAAAGAAATAGAGATGACTCCTCCCTACGCGTGTGGCTCCAGCGAGGTCCATCTCTCCCGCGCGGGGACAACAAGCTCGTGATTCTTGAAGGAGGCGGCAGCAACCTTTCGCTTCTAGAGGCGGTTGCCCCATCAGATGTCGCTCGCCGCTGCTTCTCCCCTGCGCTGCAGCATGCACCTCATCGTGGATGTCGATTGGACCGTCGTGGGGGCCAGGGTGAGCGCAGGGACGGGGAGCTCGCTGGCTGCTTGTGGCACTCCAATCATCAATGAGATTACCCAAAGAGGGAGGAAGAAGAAGAGAGATGGTCTGACTAGTGGGACCCATACTACCGTGGCGTTTAACTGAACCAAAAGCAGTCTTAAAACCGCCTTAGGGGTATAACCATTATTGATTTTTAAAGGATGTATTATATTTGGTTTTATAGCTCAAGAGCCTATTTTAGACAAACATAAATATTTGGGTGTGTAAAATAAACTTATCTCTTTTAGATAATGGATAGAAATCCGGCCTCCCACAGCCAAATGCTGACCCATATATAGCTATCAGCCTACATAACAATGGTAGAACTCCTTCTCATGCTCTCATTTGAGTAACTTTATGTTTTATGTGTATATGCGATAGATACGTACTGTAAAATGATGGAAGACGTTAGAATATATTGAAAAATGTGTAAAATGATGGAAGACGTTAGGATGTATTGAAAAATGTAAAAAATGGTTAAAAAAACTGCATCGTCGACAGCAGGGTTCGAACCTGCGCGGGCGTAGCCCAACAGATTTCAAGTCTGTCTCCTTAACCACTCGGACATATCGACAGTAATGGCAGATACAATATTTCTCTCCGATTCAAAATGTTCTTTCTCAACCATGAAAGTATGGCAGCGTTACGCAACTCCTGGAATATTATGCATATATCAAAAGTTAGCTGCTTTTGAGAAATCAAAGCAATGCAATGAAGGATGCCCAGTTGTATCCTCCTCAATGAAAAGTAATTCTCTTTGCTATGGTGCTGCAACAATTTTCTTATACTGAAAGTATTGCCGAAAATGCAACAAAAAAATTATAAAGCAGCCTGAGGAATGAGACATTACAGAAAAGAGGGTTTGGACTTATTGCCCCCGGAGAGGAGAAAAACAATCTCGGTGTCTTCATGCGTCAAAAGTTTACACTTCCAACCAACAGAAATATATACGGTAACACTTGATTGGGTATCTACACACTTTGTGATCTACAAGGATACGTGTGCTACACTTTACAGTTAGTTCTTTCTTTATCATGTATTATGCGCTTTGACATGTCAAACCAAAACAGTGAGCAAGTGGGCTAAAATCTTTTACTACTCCAGGTCGCTTCCTGAAACAAATTCCTCGACCAACTCAAAGGCATCTATTTCTGCAAAGTAGGCCCTTTGCTTCTCAATGAAATTCTGACTGGCGAGTGAATTACCAATATTGTGGTCCAGAGACTCCCTGTGTTGCTGTTCTTTTGTTCTCTACAATGCAAGCAGTGAGGCAATAAGAGGCCATGCACTTCAAAGAAATTGAAAATGACCAAAGAGATTCCAACGCACAAAGATTAGAACATCGGAATAGTACCTTTCCTGTTTTTATGCTGGGAGGTGGTGATGCACCTGGCAGCATGTCTCGAATCCTTACTGCGGGTTTACTGGAGGTATAAAGGGGGACATCAGTCAATGATAAATGATCGTGATAAAGTTCCACGTGCATGCTCCAAATTCTACAAAGATAATCTCATATAAGGCAAAAGATATTGAGAAAAAGAAAATGGGATAAAAAAATAAGGAAACAACGGACAACAGGAAACATGAAGAATTGAAGATGGAGCAGCTAAGGCTAATTTGCTGAATGGTTGAAAGTGTAACAGGCTAACAGCCCAAATCCCAAAAATGTTTCAATGTTACAAATATGTGGTAGGAACGTGTTTCCATTTTTTATAAGATAAACAATCATTCATATCTATCTGGAGATGAGAGAATGAGCAACACACACAAAAGAAAAAACAAAAACTCTGAAGACAACAAGACGGAAATATATACACAGAAGAATGATCGAGTCTGAAGAACTGTTTTGTCAAGACGTTCACTTTCCATTTTACAAGATAAGAAAGAAGGTGTATCTCCCACAGTTCTGTCTAGGAATACAAATTAAGCAATTAACTGTTGAACAGACATTACATTGCTAATGCACACATATGTATAATAAAAGAGAAGGTGTATATTCCACAGGTCTTTCCAGGAATACAAAGTATGCGATGAGAACGGCATGGGCATCATCAGTAACTGCTGAACAGACGTTACATGGAGCCAAGTACAAATGCACGCATACCTGTTCTTTTTAATCATCTTAGCTGAACTTTGAAGCTCCCTGGTGGATTTATCCTTGCCCTCAATCCCATCACCTAGTCGCAAAAAACGGAAGAAAGTGAAGGCCCAGGGGCCCAGCACCTAGTTGTTACATAGTAATCAATTGCTATTGGACCAAGAGAAAGAATAATGAACTCGGTAAACACAGAGCCACAGGTCTCGATGCTAGTATAGAAGAATAAACAAGCTTCGTGCTTGCTCTTTGAACAGATGTCTGTTTCCTCGATTTGCTGTACCGTGAAAATTATTACCCTTCGTTTTCCTCAATTTCCTTTATCAGTGGATTTGTTGGACGGGATAATACTAGTAATACTCCTAAACAGACCAGGATTTTCCAGTAGAGCATGCACCGCCGTACTAATAACTAACTGAGTTAGGCAAGCTGAGCTAACGACCAAGATGCAATTCCCATATTTATGAGTAATAAAAATAAATAAATAAATGCATAGTGCTCAGCACTGTGAATAAGAGACGACTAATCCGAGTGCTCCTCAAATCCAATCAATCAAGTGAATAGAGCAATTGGTAATACGTGGTCTCACCATGTGGAGGCAGAGGCAGAGGCAGGGGCGGAGGGCAGCGGCTGCGGGGGACGGTCGAGGAGCCGGTATTGCTGGTGGTGGTGCAGGATTTAGACTGCGCACGGGCCTTGAGGCGGGTGAGGCTAGAGGCAGAGGTGGAAGAGAGATTAGTGAGGTCAGCGAGGGGAAGGCGCCGCCGCCGCCGCGATCTCATCCCGTCTGCGGCACCGGTGGCCGCCGACATTTCTCTCGCGCTCTCCCTTTTCTTTCGGTCCCCGCCCACGGCCCACGCCCGGAGAGGGAGACGAGGAAGACGGCCACCTATTTTGTTTCCCTTAACCTCAAGCAAAACCGACTATAACCGCTCTTAACTGTTAAAAGTGGATCTAACTATCTGGACGGGTAGTCTTTCATGTAACGTGGTTCATTCTAATTCGGAAAAAAATTAAGTTAAAATTGAAAGAGTAAATTTCATAAACACCACTTGTTAAGGTTTAAGTTACATATTTTGATACGTGACAAATAATCTTAAATATTGTATTAACCAAATTAACAAAACATAATCTCAAAATATTGTATTAACCAAATTAACATACTCCTATAACATTTTTTTTCAAAATATATTTATACGATGGATAAATAACTCGTAATTTTGAGATGTGATTTTAGAAGTGGTAGATCAAAGTCAAAATGAGGTGATTTTGTGAAACTTTTTGGCTATAATACAGGGGTTATGTACCGTGTGCTAAAACCACGTGATTTTCTACAACTTATACCATAATACTTGGGGTTAGGTGAAATTTACTCAATTTTTTAAAAATAGGATCCACGTGTAAGTCTCTCATGAAAAATTAAAAGAAAATCAGAGGGCCACATTCATTCTCTCCTACCCTCCCTTCTTCTCTTCCTCCTCTCTCACCAAGTGGAGAAGAGAGGTTATCGTTGGTGCTACACTGCGACTGGGGCAGCATGTCGTGACGGGGAAGACATCGCTCGCGGGATGGAGAGAAGAGGGAGGTGAGCTCACCGGAGTACTTAAAGGAGGTGGAGCTCCACAGGATAAAGATGCGTGGCGAGGCGAGCTAGAGAAGCTTCAGTGCGGTATAGAGAGAAAGATGGCGAGGGGAGCTTAGTGGAGGCTGGGCGTCGTCTTCAATGGGCTCGACCGTAGCTCCATGGATCGATGCGAGATGAGTCTGAGAGCCTAAGATCTGTGCTCCACGGATCCAGTCGCACCAAATTGTAGCAGTCGCACGGTTGGTGATGAAGCAAGGGGAGATGGGGGAGGAGGCCTAGTAGTCGGTGCCGGTGAAGCAACACGTCGCTGCCCCTAGCTTGTCGTCCGGACCATATCGCTCGGAGCACGCCTCCTCCCTAAATCTTACCACTGCAACGTAGGGAGGTCACTGGCACCGCCATCAACGTTGGATCTGCTCTCTTATGTCTTCTGCCCCCCTCTTTCTCCCCTTGTGTGTGGAGTACATAGGTCCTTCCTGACTGAGCTGGCATGAGGAGGCCCAAGTATGGATATTGCATTGCCAGGTGGATGAGGCCAACTTTAAACCAAGATATGGGTGGATCAGAGATAAAAAAAAATCTCTTTTATCATGAATATCTTGGAAGATTAGATGTTAAGTGATTCCACTGAGTTTGTTAAGTTGAATTCATTGCAAACCCGTTTTCCACGTCAATATAAGGGAACAAAATGGGGAACTCCCCGCGGGAGAGGCATCCACGTATATGCAAGGTTGTAAAGTCTAGATACAAGTGATCCAATATGCAAATAGGAATAAATTATTACCTTGCGTCGAGGGTATAGACCTATATAAAACTTTTCCAGTGTCACTATTTGCTTCGAGGTCTTTGCGCATAACCCCTATAAAGATTATTGTTGATTTCCAGAATCGACATGGCGTCCTCGAGGCTTTCTGTCGACGTTGGATTTGCTCTTCTCCGTCTTTCGCTCCCTTCTGCTCTACCACGACGTGCAACCAGTCACCGGTGGCAGAGATAGAAGCTAGTGCACTGGTGGCGGAGGTAGGGGCTAATGAAGGGGAGATAAATAGAGGGAGGAGAAGAAGGAGAAGTTAAGATGTGGTTCTCGTTTTAACTTTTTTGAGACGCTACGTAGGATAAAGGTCAGGTCTACGTGCCATGTAGATTCCATGTAAGCAAAGACCACCATCAATACTGTTATGGGAGTTGTTTTTGCACCAGTTTTAATACTGGAGTTGCGGTAGAGGGAGTCAAATTAGACTTTTATGAGAAGAAAAGTTGGCGTAATCTAAATTGGTCTGGCTCATTTATCTGTAGAAAAAGGGTCAGGCCCATCACAGCCGCCGCCGACTCCAGAAAGCAAATAGACAGCGATCCTCTTAAAGAAAACAAGAGAAAAGAAAAAGAAAGCAAGAGAGAGAGGCAAGCGAAACGAGGGTTCTTCTTCTTGCTCGATCGGGCATCGGCGAAACTCGTCGGCGGCGGCCGAGATTAGGCGATGGGGAAGCACAAGGGTCGAGCTGCCAGCAGCGGCTTGGCGGCGTCGCTGCTGCCGCATGCGCAGGGTGCCGTCCCCATCGTCGGTTTCGGGGGCTACCATGGCGCCTCCCGTGTTGAGCCCGCTGCGTTGGCGCTGCCTTCGTCCTCGACCGACCCCGATGCCTCGATTCGTCTCCCTCCCGTAAGTGCTGCAATCTCATCCTTATCTTTCCTTTCCAAACCCTAACTGTGGATGAGCGAACACCCTACCTGCTTACTCCAATTTGCTAGAACCATGCTCCTATCTAAACCCTAACTATGAAGTATGAACAGCCTCAACTACTTAAGTCCTATGCTTTGCACGCTCATCCTTACCTTCACCATGCCACCACTTCACAAGCTCTGGTTGCGCTGGCCCCCTTTCATGTTGTCATGCTCATCAATGCTATCCACATGCTGCCCCGTAATGTAATCTTGTTTCTCTTTTTTTTTCCTGAAGGATGTGGACAGTGAGGTGCTGCAGCACCTAAGGAGATTAGGAAGGAAGGATCCAACAACAAAGGTTAGACACATTCTTCACTCAATTATTTTCTTAATTCAATTCTATTCTGTTATGCTTTTGCGCTTGTATATTCAATTATGTTCTATTAATGCTTGTGCGCTTGGAATGTGAGTGGCTCCCTCCATCATTAGTTAAAATTAGCTGGTTCTGCAATTATTGTCGATATGGAATATATTTAGGATTGTAACCGTCGATATGTCCAAGTGATTAAGCAGACTTGAAATCCGTTGAGCTCCATCAAGTCTGAAATAGCATGAGTTCCTTGCTTTTCAAGATGTTATTGTTTTCAAGTAAAGTAAGGTCTGCACTCGAGCTTGGTTTCCTTCCAAAAAGAACATATTAACTGTATGTATATGATTGCATATAATCTATAACTTATTATTTGCATTTTGTTTCTTGTTAACACTGCTCTTACTCAACGTTATTATGCTAATAGGCTCGCTGGTCTGATTAAGCATATTAGTGGACTGTTGCTAAAGAGGATTAGTATTTCCATGGCCGTAGAAAGTTCTACTAATAAATAAGTAATTTTAGACGTTTCCATTCAGAAGTGTTATTTCTTCCCCGAATCCTCAGATTGTCAATGTCTTAAAGCAATGTGTATTTCCTGCAGTGATCTATTTGCAACAATAAATCAGGCCTAACTTGCTGCATTTTTCTTTCACTCATCAATGCAGCTCAAGGCATTATCTACGCTCTCTATGCTCTTTGCACAAAAACCTGGTCAGGAAGTTGTACAGATTGTTCCACAATGGGTATTTTCCTTGATGGCTCTGCTGCATTTTCACCGTGATGTTTTATTTTTATGTTCCTCGGCAGAGTATAAGTGACCCTTCTTTATAACCCGTTTTACCATCCTTAGTATTTATGTGAAATTTGTGCGAATTAAATTTGAAAATATACTGTTCATTCATTTTATTTTTAGAAATATTCGGGATTCAAAACATTTTACAAAAATATACCGTCGATCTCGCACTATCATTACGCGAAAGTGAGGTGGCGTGACGTTGCGGCGCGGTATCGCGCAGGGGAAGCGCGAGACCGCGCGGTCTCGCGGAATGAAAGAGCGAGACCGCGCGGTCTCGCGAAATGAAAGAGCGAGACCGTTCGGTCTCGCTGATCCAATCAGCGATACCGGATAAAAATGGTGAATTAGTGATTAATTAATTATTAATTAATCACGAATTATTGTTAGTTAAATAGTTAATTACATCATTAGTCGCTAAGCTAATGGGGTTTGGGACGGTATCGCTCTTTGCATGAGCGAGACCGCCCATCGTGCGCGCTACAGTGCACGGTCTCGCGCCGTCGTCGCGCGAGACCGCGCGGTCTCGCGCCGTCGTCGCGCGATACCGTCCTCCACGTCGTATATTTCTGTAAAAAAATTTACCTCGCGAATATTCTTGAAAAAAAGTTGAATGAACAGTATATTTTCAAATTTAATTCAAATTTGTGCCATGTGCCACAGTAGTTTTTCCCCCTCATATGCATACTGTAAATTTATTTAGTTCAGACAATTCATGCTGGTGAACATTTATTTAATAACTATGGTAATATACTTCATATGATGTTTGTTCAAAAATATAATATCCGTGTGGAGTTAGTTGCTGCAATCAAATGGCTATACATCCTTTGGTTCTTATAATTGTTTTTCCTGCAATTCATGAAAGCTAAAGGTCTATGACTTGTTGCCTTGTAAAACGAGACTGGATGAATCCAGCTCAGTAGTCCAGCCCCTTCTTGACGATCACTTGTTGGCTCTACCTCTACGGTTTGCTTCTTCCTACTAAGCTTAAATATGTGTTAGTGAAGTATAGAATGATGGAACACACAGTTCTTGTTAAATGCTTTGCTCAAGTATTAGGTGATGGATTATTGCTATTCGGAGTGTTTTGTTCCTCTAGTTTACTGACAGTGAAATCTACTTCATGATTATTCTAATGCCATTTCTGAAAATGCATAACCTTTTTCAAAAATATATAGGCATTCGAGTACAAGAGGCTGCTGCTTGACTATAACAGAGAAGTTCGTCGTGCTACTCACGAGACCATGTCTAGCCTCGTCAAAACAGTCAAGTATGTTATTCACTTCATTTCCTTTCATTCAACTCAGACATAACTGGTTGGTCCCCTTCTGCTACCTGTTTTTTTTGGATCAGCTATTAACTTCTCATGGTTCCATGAAATTACTGGTCAGTTTCTGTCCAACATACATTTTCTATCAATCTTGAATGGATGTCATTGATCAATTGTTTCAGGAAGGGTCTTGCTCCGCATCTTAAGGCTTTGATGGGTCCTTGGTGGTTTTCTCAGTTTGACCCTGCTCTTGAGGTCGCACAGGCTGCTCGGCATTCGTTTGAGGTAGATCATATGCTATCACTATTTACTTGATCGGTGATACTGGCTGCAAGTCATTCTCAGCTGAACCTTCATCTAGATCAATTGGTTTCATTTTCTACCTGGGTTACTTGTCATTCCTAGAAATGTTGGGGTTGGTGCTGATGGTGGTTTCACCTTGGCACCTTGGAGGATCTTCTGTGCAGATGATTTTTGGATATTTGTGGAGCATGGGGTGATTTGATATAATTGTGTTTGTGTTATTTGTGGCATGATTATCTGTGGATTGCTGATCACATGTTAATTCTTTTTCGCAATTTCTAGAATTAACGACAACTATTTCTACACAATGTACTTCATCATATGCTTGCTAGCTTTAAGATAATTTGCAGTATCATTTGTTTGGGATATTTTGCAATGCAGCATCACTGGCTATGGCTAGCCACAATAAATAAAAGCCATTAGCTTAGAGGAAGGAACTCTGAAAACATTTCAAATAAATTTACTCCCTGAAATGGACCCTTGATGTAGTAGCATTAATTCAGTCATAGTTTCATAACTTGGTTGAGGCATACTGGCCTAGCCTTCTTAAATAAGCAGCTTTACAGAATTTAAATTATGTTGGTTTAGTAAGCTTTTCCCGAGGTTCCAGAATAAGTTCAATATCAAAGCATGAAAGCACAGAAAGCATGCCATCTACTTAACTTCATTTGTCAAGCTCACGCTTGTTGAAACTGAGCTGAACTTATGAATGAGCAGACTTATTTTGGTTATTCATTTAGTTATATTTGCTTTTGAGTGTTGAGAACCAATATTTTTCAGATGAAGTCTTATCTTATGCTCTGATGTAACATATCTACTAGTTTCTCATACAGATCTGCTGAACCACAAAGTTGTCTGTTCACGTTGTTTCTACTCTTATTGATAGGCTGCCTTCCCACAATCGGACAAAAGGTTGGATGCTTTAATGTTATGTGTGAAGGAAACATTTCTTCACTTGAACGAGAATTTGAAGTTAACAACACAAGCATTGTCTGACAAGGCTACACCAATGGATGAACTAGAAGATATGCACCAGAGGGTATGCTTTATATTTTTTTCATTTTTTTAAATATATGTGCAACAATTTTCAGATAAAATATAAAAAGTCAGCTGTATGATCTTCTAGTTATAGCCAATGTAATGAGGTGACACTTAGTAGAAACTGGCATTATTTTCATCATGATGGACAACCCACATGCCAGATACACACATGCACAGACTGCTAACTGGTAGTGAGGCACCACAATAGCCATTGAGGCAGGTCAGGTTACTGGCACGGTATGTCACAAGTCACTGCAACAACCAAGTGACGGGCATCAATAATTATTCATTGGATGGTTAGATCCAATGATCAAGAAACTGTTACATTCTGCTGACATGATTTAGTATCCAGAAGTTAAAAATCCAACAAAATGTTCCAATATTCCAATCAACAATAGAAGAGGGAGAAGAAATGAGCCCTCCTTAATCCTACTGATGTGCTCAACCCTAACAAGAATTAATTGTATAGGCCATTAATTGTTTTATGTGGATCGCTAATAATAGATGAACAAAGCCTACTTGTTACTTATGAGCATGACTCTAACAAGAATATCTTACTATCTACTACTCTCCCTTAATTTTTATAAGGCGTATTTGATTTCAGAAAGTCAAAATTTGAAGCTTTTGACAATGATTAGTTATCTCACAAGTGCATTTAGCGTGTACTCCCTCCATCCCAATATAAGTGCATCCAGGATTGAATGTGACATTTGTACAACGAATCTGGGTAGTTGCCTGTCCAGATTCGTTGTACTATGAAATGTCACATCTGGTCCTAGGTGCACTTATATTGGGATAGAGGGAGTAAAACTTATACCAATAGATTCATGCTTCAAAGTACTTCACTCAAAATTGGTTTTGTAGCTATTAAGAATATATTTTATGAGAAATTAATCGTCAAAGTTCAATCTTGTAGACTTTCTGAAATCAAAATACGCCTTATAAAAATGAACAGAGGAAGTAACTACTAAGGAGATTTTGTTTCAGATAATAATGGGAACTAAACTATGCATATTAAGAACCACATGCTGCTGTAGCATAATATCAGGGGGGATTTCGCCTAACATGGTAAACATGTGTTAAAAAGATGAAAGAAACCTGGGCTTCTTTAAGCTGAACAAAACAAGCTTTTGGGAAGTGTATAAGTCTACTTATACTAGATGAGAATGACCCTAATAATATTATCTTAGTATCTTATGCAATACAGCATCAGGTAGTTTTGGTATAACATGGGTACGAGTAAAATGTGCAAAACTTGGTTGCCTTTCAAGTTGAGCAAAAAGGTGCGAGTCCTATTAAAGAAAAATCTTTGCTCATGTCAATATATGCTCACCCATGGACTCACCTTGTTATCTAGTTATTTCTCTACTGGTGATTATTGGAAATGGAATTGTAGTTCTAGATGCTAATGATGGTTGATGACTCTAATCCAAAAAAAGGTTGGGCACATTAACCATATTGACAACCTTAATTTCTTTCTTTTCCTCTGTGTCTCATCAACTAATGCTACATGTACCACGTACATAAACAATTATCATCTGTGGTTCATACTCTCTTGGAAAAAGTGCATGCCGCATGAAATAGTTCTATTTTCTGAAGAGTATTCCTTATGTTCAGTTATCTTCGATTATGTGTATAAATGATATTTGATTTATGGATTTCAAACATTTTATTTGTAATTTCTACTGCACTTCTAGTAATTGTTACCTTTTTTGGCCAACCTCTATAGGTAATATCATCATCATTGTTAGCAATGGCAACTCTGATTGACATTTTACTAGGCGTAAAATTACAAAATTGTGGCCGTGACAATTCCAGTTCTGAAAATAAGAGTCAGTCAAAAGTTCTATCTGGCACATTGTCTTCTGCTGAATCTGCATTTTCTATGAATAAATATTTTCTTGATTTCCTCAAGTCAAAAAGTGCGATTATACGGTCTGCCACATACTCACTGCTTACAAGTTATATCAAACAAGTTTCTCATGTTTTCAATGAAGAAGCCATGAAGGTACTATCTCCTGCTTTACTTGGTGCCTTCCATGAAAAGGACCCATCATGTCACTCCTCTATGTGGGATGCATTTCTTGCTCTCTCTAGAAGGTTTCCAGAGGCTTGGTCATATTGCAACATTCACAAGGTTGTTTTCAGCCGGTTTTGGCACTTTCTACAAAATGGATGCTATGGATCCAAGCAAGCCTCATACCCTCTCCTGGTTCAGTTTTTGGAGTCTATACCATCTAAAGCTGTAACTGCAGAGCAGTTTGTTTTTGACTTCTTACATAGTCTCTGGGCTGGAAGGAACCAGAGGCAATTATCAGCTGCTGACAGTTTGGCTTTCTTTACTGCCTTTAAGCAGAGTTTCTTGTGGCTTCTAAAAGTTCTATCGAGGTACCCTTTTCTTTGCTATTTGTTTTCATTTACTTTGTAAGTTCTGAAGTTTCTGCGTAATTTTGTTTCCCAGACATTCTGGAGGAGGTTCTTTGGATGATATTCCTATCAAGCTTATAACTTACTTTCTTGCAAAAGTAGTTTGGCATGATTACCTTCGAATACCATCTTCAAAAAACCAGGATATTAGTTTGAGTGGATTGTCTGATGAAGCAATCAGTGGTGATTGTCAGTTATCTCATAAGGAGTCACTGTTGGCATCAAACACACGCTACCCAACTTATTATCTTCAGGATTTGGGGAAATGTATCATTGAAATATTGGATGTGATTTCAACCATGGAAAATCATCTGTTAAATATTGCTTGTGAGACTCTATTGAAGGATTGTCTGGATATAATCCATCAAAGGGAGAGTTTGTCAAATTTTCAGTATCATGTGGAACAAGTTGTGTCCTTTTTTATTTCTTTGGATCAGCTCATTGTACAGAAAGGTAAAACATGGCCACTGGAAAGCTTAGCGAGACCACTGATTGAACAATCTGTGCCAGCTATCAAGTCTATGGTAAGCTCAAGTGTTGAATTCATTCCTTCTGTTTACTTCTTCTTGAGGTACTTGTTTCTGTTGCAATGACACTTGCATATATACTTCTTGAAAGAGTCAAAACTTTATTTTCATTACTTCACTGACACATCTGATCCCAGCCTTCTATTGCTTTATTTTCAGTCAATTCATCTACTTGTGTGAGAAGAGTAGAGTTTGAGTCCAATTGCTTTTTTTCTCCTTTTTTTATAGAAGTCCAATTGCTTCAAATTTTCTTCTATGAATCATCAACATATATGATGCAAACAACAACATGAGCTTCAAGATAAAGATATGCTGTGAATTTATGCTATTATATGTGAACATGCGCTTTTTACCAGGCATATTGATATTCTAAAATGTTTTGCTTTCATGCAGGACACTCCAATTGTTGTTAAACTTCTATCAGTTTTGGTTGAAATATTCAGGCCTGTCCCTTTGTTCTTGAAGAATTCACAGAAACAGAGTGAGGAATCTGTCCAAGGTTATCTGGATGTGTTCAATGATGACTTTGTCCCCTGGTGTTTGGGTATGAAATATAGTACTTGTAGCTCAAAGATCGATCTGTTGCTCTCTTTAATTATAGATGAGTGCTTCTTTGACCAGTGGTGTACGATCATTAAATGTACTAGTGCTAAGCAAAAGCACCTTGTTGATAATAAAAACTCACACGTTGATGACCAATTTGAATTGCTGACGCTTATACTTCAAAAGGTGAGAGAAAGAATTGCTGGGGGCAAGTTGAGAAATTTGCAGAAAAATGGCTCTCTACCAGAACATTGGCGGCATGACCTATTAAATTCTGCTGCAGAATCTGTCTTCTGTGATTTGCCTGCTACAGATTCCCATGTCCATTTTGTACGGTATGTGCTTCTAATTTGGATTTGGTCCATTTGTTGAGGCACATTCTGTGGTGGTTCTTCTTCATATTTCTTATGAGATGCACATGTGCACTTAACCATTATAAGTTGTACACGAATTGTTCCATTTTATTTGATGTTAGAGTTGTGCACACTTACTATAAAATAGAAGAATACCTCATACCCCTACTAAAATTACTTCTTGTGTTACCCATTAAATCCATTTGATGTTAAGAGTTGTGCACCCTTTCTTGTTGCTGCAGCCTTGCTGCACAGGAGTAAAAAGGATTACAAATATCAAAATAATAAGAACACTTGTCAACTCCTAAACATCAAACAGAAAAAAAGACTAGTTCATTTGGATTAGGCAACAGCCAAAACTTTGAAAATGAGTTTAATATGATTGCCATAGTAGTGGTAGACCGACCTGTATAATATGCTGTTGATGTGGGTTTGATATGTGAAATTGCAGTGCTGCACTTGGTGGCTCAGATCAAGATGACCGAATTTGTTTTCTTTCTGCTGACACTGTCCGTAAAATGCTTGGGTCCATTTTGAAGTGTTTGACATCAGTACTCATGACATCAACTTTTGAGTGGGCAAGGTTTGCGTATGTGGTGTTATTGCCTACTGAACCAAAGCACTTGAAGGTTATAGGAGCACAATCCTTTTCATCAAACATTAAGATGGCTCATTTTGCTTTCAAAGTTCTTGAGGGTAGCTTATTTGCCCTGAGAAGGCTAGAGGAAGATTCTTTATTTCCTTCTGTTCTGGCAGCTCTGTTTATCATTGAATGGGAATATAGCATGGCCTTAACACTCGATGAAGAACATGATTTGAAAGGTTATAAAGAAGATATTGATGTTGGGTCTTCTGCATGCAACAGTTCAGATGATCATTTGGATGAGAGAATGCATTTGAAGGCTAACCTTGCTGAGAGTATACATACCTTTCTCCAAAGCTTAAGTTCATCCTTTTGGAGTGACCTTCATCCATTCACCTTGAATAGTTTGTTAAATATTTTAGCTCAATCTGTCAGGTGTGCTTTATTTCAGACAGTAGAGTTACCAACTGAGAGCACATCAGTCTTATGCTCAGAGTGGATGGTGAACATGTTGAAGCTCATATCTCTTGATCACACAAAATTGCAAAGTTTTTTTGATCTTCTTTTATCTGAGGGAGAATATTGGCCACTATGGGTGAAGCCATCTTTACAAAATGAGAATGCACCAGTGAAGATCAAATTTGAACCAGTTATTACAGATGAAACTGTAAGAATCTGTCTTTATTTTCCCTTCAAGTTATTACTAAAACTAGTGCATTTTGTCCTACATAATATAATAAACGCAAGCGCTCCATGTCTTTGACTGCCATTCTTGTTCGTGTTCTGGAATTTGTGAAAGCGTAGTGCCTGAAAAGAAATATATAGTTTATGGCTGTTGTTAGTCGTTGCTATTTTGTAAGTAAATGAACTTAATGCATGGTTACTTCCTTTGTTGCAGGGACTGAAACACCATCAATTTGTTGCTTTTGTTGACAAGCTTGTTCTTAACCTTGGCTTTGGTGAAGTGATCTTAGGTGTTCCAGGAAATACGTGTTACAACACATCACAATCAATTGATACTACTTCTGTTCCTTCATTGTCTAGAGCATGGGTTGCTGCTGAGATTCTTTGCACTTGGAAATGGAAAGGGGGGAGTGTATTCAGCACATTCTTGCCTTCTATGATTCAGCACTTGAAAATGGAATCATGTGCAGAGGTCAGCATATTGTCCATATTGCTTGACACATTGTTAGAAGGAGCTTTTCATGAGTGTAACCAGTGGGTACTGTTCAATGCTTGGCACATTTCTGACAATGAGATTGAGAAAATTCAAGATCATTTTCTACGTGCTCTTGTGGCTTTGCTATTTAGTATCAATAACATCAATGATTGTATTTGGAGAGAATTCGAGGCACTTGTATTTTTTGAGAAACTACTGAGCAATCTTTTTGTTAGTTCAACAGTAAATAGAAAATGTGTAAAGACTCTTCCCTTTGTCATGAGTACAATCATCAAACCGTTGTCAGGCAAACTGAAATTGAATGAAGCTTCTTGCTACTCTGATTTGGTGGGGCAAAACATATTGAGTTGGCTTGATGTAGCCATCTCTTGCCTATCATCCAGCCCGAGCGAAGTACTTCAACAAGGTAAGCTAACACTAAAAACTTTTATTGGTCGTACTAGTACAACACTGCTTTACAGTCATTTCATATGATCTATTATATTTGGCAGATATTGTTGATTGGATGCAAGTGGTGTTGTCTTGCTTCCCGTTGAATATAACAGGTGGTACCCAGAAACTAGAAGTTAAGATTGAACGAGAGATCAATGATGCAGAAGGATCATTATTGCTGACTCTTTTTCAGAAGTACCAGATTTTCTGTGCCACTGAAGCTCCATTGCTGTCCACCAGTGGAACTACCCTCTCAACAATGGTTGAACTATTGGGGGTGAAACTGACAGCAGTTATGGTTGGATATTGCTGGACAGAACTTCAGGAAAATGATTTGCATTTTGTGTTTCATACAGTACAGAAGTGGATTGAATCAGCTGTTTTGCTCGTGGAAGAAATGACAGATGCCATCAATGATGCTATAATAAACCAGAAGTCAAATGAAGATATGTTGGAGAAGCTTAAATTAGTGGTTAGTTCTATAGATGAGTTAACTTTAAGCTTCGGTGAATCCGCTTTGGTTACACTGTGTCACCTCAACCATCTCGTGGATATCCAAGAAACGGAGAACTTCCAGAGTTTGCAAATTATTAAATCAGGGGATTATGCTGAGAGAAATAACAAGATGATGGAAAGTATGCTTCGTTTATTCTTGGCCTCTGGTGTTTCAGAGGCAATTGCAAAGTCTTCTTGTGAAGAGGCTTCATCCATCATAGCTTCCAGTCGCATTGCTTATATGCATTTCTGGGAACTTGTGGCATCATTTGTCATTTATGCTTCACCACAGACTAGAAGATGTGCACTGGAGTCGATGGAACTGTGGGGGCTCTCGAAGGGCTCAGTCAGTGGGCTATATTCAATTTTGTTCTCTTCACAGCCAATCTCTCATCTGCAGTTTGCTGCTTATTCTCTACTTCTTTCTGAACCCCTCTGTCAATTTTCACTAATAAAGGAGTGTTCTCTGGGATCAAATAGACCATTGACTCAGGAATCTGGCATGGGCCAAAGTATTGAGTTGATGCCAGATTCAGAGAAGACACTAAATCTGAGAGAAGAACTCTCATCGTTAATTGAGATGCCTACTTCTGAACTTCTCCAGACAGATCTGTTAGCCCATGATAGGGTATGTATATTAAATTTCAGCAGGTGTGTTTTCTAGTTCGTGAACTGATGGCTTATATTTTCTCTCACTAGGTTGATGCCTTCATTGCCTGGTCATTGTTGTTGTCCCACCTGCAATTACTACCACCAGCTTCCATTACTAGGGAAAGGGTACTTCAATATATACAAGATAAGATCAGTCCATGTATATTGGATTGCATTTTCCAGCATATTCCTTTAAGGACTGGTGCACCTTGTGGAAAGAAAAAAGATGCTGAACTCATGCCTGAAGCAGAAGTTGCTGCGCTAGCTTCTAAGAATGCCATAATTACATGTTCATTGCTCCCATGCATTGAATCCCTTTGGCCAGTTGGGACATGGCAAATGGCCTCACTTGCAGGGGGGCTGTATGGGATGATGATTAGGCTGTTGCCTTCCTATGTGCGTACATGGTTTACTAGTTTAAGAGATCGTTCATTGTCATCCTCAATTGAGTCCTTCACTAGAGCATGGTGCAGTCCTCCTCTTCTACTTGATGAATTTTCTCAGGTATGGCACTTACATTGTTTAAAAAATATGCATATTTAATTTGTTATCCAGTACTCAGCCCTTTCGAATATCTATTTACTGGCCTACCCTGGACACTGTATTATGACACAGTATATTATTTCATTGTGAAAAAAAATGTTTATAACTTCTTAGCCAACCCTCGTACTGCTTTGGGTGTATTATTTCTCAGTGCTATACCAAGTCAAACTGGAGGGGTTATGATACAACCACGTGTTGAAGCAGTTCAAATTTTCATTTTTTTTACCAGAAGCAGTTCAAACTTTCAAGTTGTACTGTTTTGGCTCTATTCATTTCGTTAATTGTGAATTCATCTCTCCAATCAGAATCGATTTTGCACTAAATTGGTGGTACCTTGATATTTTCCTGTCAAATTGATCCATGGAACCTACCTTACAAATGATTTTACCCCATCTTACAGGTCAAGGACTCTCTGTATGCTGATGATAATTTCTCAGTTAGTGTTAACCGCTCGGCTTGCGAAATTGTTGCTACATACAAGAAAGAGGAGACAGGAATTGATCTTGTCATACGCCTCCCGAGCTGTTACCCTCTGCGCCATGTGGATGTTGAATGTACCAGAAGTTTGGGCATCAGTGAAGTGAAGTGCAGAAAATGGTTGCTTTCTCTCACGGCATTTGTACGCAACCAGGTAATACCTTCCATCATAAATAAAAGAACAGTGTTCTTAATACATCAGTAATATTTGTCTCTAAGCTTATGTTCCTGTGTGTACAGAACGGCGCAATAGCAGAGGCGATCCACACCTGGAAAAGCAATTTTGACAAGGAGTTTGAGGGTGTGGAGGAATGCCCAATCTGTTACAGCATTCTGCACACGAGCAACCACAGCCTTCCCCGGCTGGCTTGCAAGACGTGCAGGCATAAGTTTCATGGTGCTTGCCTCTACAAGTGGTTCTCAACATCCAACAAATCAACGTGTCCCTTGTGCCAAACTCCTTTCTAGTCCGGCTGTGCTGCGCTATGCCTACCTTATATGTTACCATAGAAATTTAAATTTATACTCCGTAATTATTATGTTGTCTTATAAATTTACTTAAGGTTAGATAAAAATATGTTGTTCATGTGTCTCTGTTGTCCCGTAATTCAGAATGCGATAATTATCACCAGTAGCTTAGTAATAAGTTGTCTATCAAACGCCAAGCATATACCGTGTGCTGCTGATATGGTTTAGCATGCCGTGGCCTATTGGGTAACTAAGGCATGGCACCCCCCCAACCTTTTGTATAGCACTTAGCAGTAATGTTTTCCTACATGAATGTGCTTGGTTACACCATGCTCCTCTTCCCCTGCGTGTCTACCTTTCTCAAGCTGGCCGGTAACTGGCCAACCTATTGGTCCATTTATCACAATTAAACTTTCAGATAAACTAGAAAATAAGCGTGCCACCTATTTTTCTCTATAACATGTTCATTCTGTTTAGAGATTACTAGAAAATCAGCGTGCCGGATTTATAGCCCGTATATATTATTTTTATGTTGTTAATTGGCACATTTTTCATAAAAAATATAGAAATTACTTTAATTTCCTTGAAACTCATGCAAAAATCATAGTTGAATGGATTTTTTTGAGTTCCAGTTTAACATAACAGATCATATTGTTGAGAAAATCATCAAACTCTCTTTTTTCCATCCATGCTATTAATTCTTCCTTTGTTTGTCTAAAATCATAATTAAATTGTTTACTAATGATAAAATAGGTGTTGGTATTATTTTTTTAAAAAAAGTGTTCTAGATTTTTGTTTTGTTAGGAGTCACAATGTTTATCATTTCTTCTGATGACATAACAATGGTAAGTTGGGTTTAAGTCATAGACTTTGTATAAGTGTTCATACTGATGGCTAATTAGTGGTAGGTGATATATATAGGTTGACGATGAGTTGTAGATGGTAATTTCGTTAATTTTAAGAGAAAAATACTTCCTGAACTATTTCACCAGAGTACTTAACCTCCTAAATAGAACTATTTTTTAGGTCATTTTACATCCCGAACTATTGAAAACGGTTCACTTTACTCCCTTAACGCTATTTCTCTGTTACTTCTCTATATAAGTCATATTTCACTCAAAATTTGGTAGAATATAGATGCATTTACAACGTAACATACGTCTCAACATTTCTTGTTATTTTTTCTCACTGTTTATGTAGGTTGAAAGCACTTAAGACTAATTTAAACATCAAAATTTCAAGTTCAAGCAAACATCCATAACAAATTTTGAAAAAAAAATTGAACTTTGATAATGTTACCATGTATGGTTCTAACAAATTTCAGTTTAAAGTACAACTTATATAAATAAAACTGAAAAATGTTATTAAGGAGTAAAATGAACTGAGCCAAAAAAAAAAGATTGTTTTAATAGTGTCCATTGAATTAGTTCGAAGAAGTAAAATAGTTTTTTTTGTCGTTTTAAGATATGCAGCTCAAAATACTCATAGAGATATGTATGAATATGAGTAGTTGTATATGCATTCAAAATCTTTTTTGCAAATGTACTACGTACTACCTTTGAACTTGTACATGTAGAGCAAGTGGGCTCCATTGAAAGCGGCATTTGCTCCTTCCCCTGATTGATCCTTCCGGATTATCCTTTCCTCTGCATGGGAGGATTAGAGCTACCATAACCCTGCTCTTTCCTCATATTCCTAGACACACAGCTGCTCAAGTCTTGTATCGTTTTTTTTTTCTTTTTTCCCCTTTGGTGCTTTCCGAATTTATCTGCCATGTGAGAGAGGACACGTGGACCAATCAGAAGCAGTCAGCATTAGAAACAAATATTTAGAATATGGCATGTTTTAAGTTTAAAACTATTTTATGTAAATACCATATATTTAAAACTATCTGGTGTATGTAACTAGCTCCAGCCGGTTCACCAATCCAGCACTGAGTAGCACCAGCAACAATGCAATGCAGGTAATAAGTAAAACTCCAAACCCACCCATTGTTGCAAACGATATTACTTAATAATGCCTTTGATTTACCATGTCGCTCCACAATTAAACAAACCATAGTTGCTTCAACTGGCCACAATTCACAACCAACCAACCAACCATATCTTCTAGGAAGACGGCATCCACCGCCCTGCTGCCCAGTGTCTCCAGATGCCATGCTGAAGCACAGGCTTCGCTGCTTGAGGTAAAATGAACATCACAAACAAGAGGAAACCATATAACTATGAATTGTTTGTACACGGTGTATCAACGCTCGGCAATCGGCATTGCATCCAGGTATAGCAGATGTAGGACAGAAGAAGAAAAACGTTTGGCGCCTGATAACTGGGCTACCAATAAAGAAACAACGAACCAGAACAAGTTTGGAGTCTAGCTTGCTAACAATGGTATTTCTACCCCTTCAGCCTCCTCTCAGAATCTGACTAAGGTATGTTTGGGGAGTTTCTGCCAATTGCAGCTTCTCCCAGAAACAGAAACCCCCCCAAACAATTCAACTTTTCATCTAGATTTTAAGAAGCTGTAGTTGTAGAATCTAGAAAATGAATTAGAATCCAGAAGTTAGAATACCTAGTTTTTTCAAACTCACAGAAACTGACTATCAATTAGCTGCTTTTTAGAATTTTAAACTCTTTAAACAGGGTCTAAGATGGCAGTTAAGCTCTGCATTCTTGGCTATGTATTAAAGTGATTGTCAACAATGTAAAATATGTTAGTCAATTACAGAAGATACAGGCTGCGTACAGATGAGAAATTTATGTAGCTAACAGCTGTCAAAATCATAGTTGTGATTTGGATAAGACCAGTAGGGAAAAAACAGATCTAACACCTTCTATTCTAGTCCAGGCTAGTATATCATTTTCATTTCTGACATTAGCCTGCTTTAAGCTAGGCAACTAAACCCAGGTTGGACATAAATTTTGGCAGAAATCGCTGTGTTCAACCCAACAGTACAAGTGTACAACCAAACAACTGTATGTGATTGAGAAAAATCAAGTCCCCTGAACGTCAAAACTGGAAATTCCCATCCAATACATGAGCAAAGCTAGCTAGCCAGGTGGGCAGAATATGCAGATGGCGTTCAATCCAATGCTCCAAAGCATGATTCAAGTTCAATACTTTTAATCACAATAAATGCTTAAGCAAGGTTTGTCAATGTTACAGTAAAGAAACAAAATCTAGCAGAACAAACCTGCCCCGCTGTTGTGTTCAAAGCCCAGTTGAATGCTGGCTGATCCTTTGCTTTCTGCTTCTTCGACAAGGGCACTTAAACGCAACAGTAGTTTGGCCCTTTCTGTTGCTAAGTTTATGATTTTTCCAGAACTTCTTCGCCTACAATCAACATTTTCAAAACAAAAAACTTATCAACCTTCTAATATTTAATCACTCGAGTAATTATCACAAACTCAACATCTATAATCAATCGTCCATTGGAAACGTAGAACACACATAATCTCAAATTAATAATGCATGAGATTGTGCTCACATAATGATATGCAAGAGAATACACTATTGATGAAAGTTTAACTAATTGTTAAAAAATCTATAAGTTTTTCATGGTCCAAACACACCCTTAACAATATACTTGTGTACCAAACGGCAAGCTAATTTTCTAGTAGTATACTTGAATGATTGAAACCAAGTTAATGTAGTTATCTATACTACTATAAAAAAACAATAGTGGTGGTGGTGGTTCGGCCACTAGCCCACCACCACTTTTACACGTTTTACAAATTAGCCCCTAGTATTTTATTTGTTTGAATTAAGTGAATAAAATATATCAAATAAGTATGGGCAAAGCATGAGTGTTTTACCCATAGCAAAGCACAAACATTTTGCTAGCATAAAAATACCATCACATAGGTGTTGTGATGTTTTAGTCTTTTAGATTATATAATGCTGCAAATTTTTGTAAGTCTGCCCTATTCCATGTAATTTTGTGAATTTTTATATGTAATTAGGGGGTGATTAGAACCATTATATTATCATAGAAAATTTAGACACTCCAATTGATTTTGTAAATTTTTATATGTAATTGGGGAGTGATTAGAACCATTATATTATCATAGAAAATTTAGACACTCCAATTGGGGATTCGAGGTGGAAAAGAAACTTAGGGATTTGGGGCGGATTTGTAAATTTTATATGTGAATGTGGAGTGTTTTTTACTAGGGGTTCTAGGTGGAAAAGGAGATTAGGGTTTTTGAACCAGATTTGTGAATTTTTTTTTTATATGTGACTGGAGTGATTTTCATAGGAAATTTGAGGCAGAAAAAAAAATCGCCCACCGTGGGGCTCGAACCCACGACCACAAGGTTAAGAGCCTTGCGCTCTACCGACTGAGCTAGACGGGCCATCTGGATGTAACATATCAGGAAAAGTAATACTTATATAGATTTCACAAGATTCGATGATTATGTTATGGATTGCTGTCGAAGTTTTCGTAAAACTGAATATCCTACTAGAGAATATGAAGTTTTTGTAAATGTGACAATTCAACCAAATCAAATATTTGGCAATGGTTTGTATTCCTAGAGCAGAAACTAGAGAAAATATTAGGTATTTGGAATGTGGGGAACTTATCTCACGCTGGCAGAGCTGTCCAGATAAATGAGGGAATTCATCGGAAATTAGACTCAATTAGATGTAGATACTATTAGGCTAGCAACACATTGAAAGGGAAGTATCGTATGGTGAGATGGTCTGACCTGGTATACCCAAAGATTTTGGGGGTTTGGGTTTCACTGAGACAAGAGTTATGAATAGTGCTCTGTTAGCCAAATGGCCGATCAAAGTGGAATCTATTGTACGGAATTTATGTACTGATTTGCTGAGGTGCAAATATCGTCAGGAGGGAGGTTTTTTCCAATGTAGAGAAGAGGGGGCATCACAGTTCTAAAGAGGTGTCCTGAATACCAGGAAATGTTTGAAGTTTGGATTTGAATGGAGAGTAGGAGATGGTAAATATGTTGTTTTTGCCTAGATGTATGGTTCTACCATAGCCCTCTGAAAACTCACTTCCCAGCTTCCCTCTATGAGATATGTAACCAACAAAACATCCTAGTGGCTGAGATATTGCAGGAAAAAAAGTGAGTGCCTGACCTTTAGAAGATCTTTTCCTGGTTGCACTCGTGCTCTAATGGCACAAAGCAGTGGGCGCGGCAGCCCTCACAAACGGTGATCGGAGGGTCAAATGAACGGTGATGGCATTTTGATCCGACGGCTCCAAGGTGTGGATGATGTGGCTTAATCTGGAGGCTTCGTTATAGGAGTTAATGCTTGTAGTGTGTACCAACTATATAGAAAATAAAAATTAATTATAATATCGAATTATAAAATTCAAAATCAAGCTTCGGATTGTAATCCGTAGCTCACTAGCTGAACCACGCTTTGTGTTGTCACCAAAAATCTCCACAGCTGCATTGCCCATTCTTGAAATGATGAAACCTATTAGCATCTCTTACAATGATAGCCCTGCGCCTCACTAAGCTTATGTGCTTGATTACAGTATGACAGTCCCCACAAACCCGGAGATTTTTAGTAACAAAAATGGTCTTATCTTCACTAAGACTCAGGATACCATAAGCTATCGCTAGCTTTTCACTATGATAGATGAGTGCCTTCTCCTTTTCCTCTTCCTCCAGATCTTGCAAAACAAAACTGGTATCGGGCTGGTAACCCAGTTTCTTAATACCTACTAGAATGTTATCCAGCTCTCGATATATTTCAGGTGATTGTGGATGAGATTGGTCGCCCCCAACAAATGCATGTAGAGAACCATTTATCTCAATCCAACTGCAGCCTGGACTCTTGTTAAAACCCTGTACCTTCTGTATTATCCGAACCTCCGCTGCCTCATCGAATCTCCCAGCAGCGCTGTATATGTTGGACAGCAAAACAAAGTTGCCGGTGCCCTCAGGCCCTAGCTCCTGGATCATCCTTGACACCCTCTTTCCTAAATCAATGTTCTTATAAACCCGGCAAGCTCCAAGCAAGGCTACCCACACACGAACATCTGCTCTCAGTGGCATGCTCTGGATAAATTCGTAGGCTTCATCGAGGAAACCACCTCTTGACAAAAGATCAACCATGCAGATATAGTGCTCCATCCTGGGAGTTAGACCATACCTGCGTCCCATCACATGAAACCAGTGCTTCCCTTCCATCACAAGTCCAGAATGGCTGCAAGCCGAAAGTAAGCAGATGAATGTGACACCATCTGGTGGAAAACCTTGATTATTCATCTCTAAGAACAATGCAGTGGCTTCTTTCCCTAGTCCATGGATTCCATATCCTGCAATCATAGTATTCCATGACACAATATCCCGAGATGGCATCATGTTGAAAACCTGCCTGGAGAGATCGATCCTCCCACACTTTGCGTACATATCTATTAACGCGTTGCATATGGAAGTCTGTGATGCGAGTCCACGGATTATGACAGAACCATGACTGCACCTTCCATGCTGCAAAGCCGCCAGGTGTGAGCAAGCTGGGATGAGCGAGACCATTGTTGCAGCATCTGGTTCTACATTGCATGCCTGCATCTTCTTGAAGACAAGGAACGCCTCCTCCGCCCTGCCATTCTGCACATTCCCTGATACAAGCGCACTGTAGGAGACAGTGTCCTTGACGGCCATCTCATCAAACAAAGCTATTGCCTGGTCAATCAAGCCAGCCTTGGCGTACATCGAAAGAAGTGAGTTCCCTGCAGTCAAGTCGGCGTGGACACCAGATTTAGCAAGCAAAGCATGCAGCTGTTCACCCATACGGAGATCGTCCAGGGCGGCACAGGCCCTGAGAGCACTGGCAATGGAGGTCGGAGAAAGAAAGCAAAGGCCCTGGGCCAGCATGCCCTTGAACAGAAGGAAGGCCTGGGTCATTCTGCTGCAAAGCACAAAGCCTCCGATAAGTGCGCTCCAGGTGACCTCGTTCCTAGTAGGCATGGCATCGAACACCCTGCGAGCATACACCAGGCTCCCGCACTTTGCATACATATCCAGGAGAGCGGTGCCGAGGAGCACCCCGTCCGTCAGCTTGCGGTTGCGGTGGAGGCAGGCACGAATGCAGTAGGCGTGGACGCTGGTGCCCTGGGCGAGCGCCCCCTGCTGGGCAAGGAGCGGAAGGAGCGCGACGAGGGTGGAGGCGTTGGGCCTGAGGCGAGCTTGTGCCTGCATCTGCATGCTGTGGAAGTGAGCAAGCGCGTGGTGGTACATGCCATGGTGCGCATAGCCGGCAAGCATGGCGTTCCAGGCGACGAGATCCCTGGCGGGCATGGTGGCGAAGATGTGGGCGGCGTCGGGGAGGCAAGCGCACTTGACGTACATGTCGAGGAGGGCGGTGGAGACAAAAAGGTCGGCATGGAGGCCCGCGTGGATGGCGTGGCGGTGGATGGCGCGGCCGCAGTGGAGGTCGGCGAGCGCAGAGCAGGCCTTGAGGGTGAAGGGGAAGGTGTAGTTGTTAGGGGCGACGCGGTGGCGGAGCATGCGGCGGTAGAGGTGGAGGCCATCCGCCGCGGCGGTCGGTGAGGAGGAGTAGGCTCGGATGAGGTCGTTGTAAGTGCGAACGTCCGGGCTGGGGATTTGATCGAACAGGTGGCGAGCGCGGGAGAGGTGGCCGCGGGCGATGTGGTCCTGTAGCTTGAGGAGGAGCGACGCCGACGCTCCAGGATGTTGCAGTGGAGGTGGATGGAGGCAGGCGGTGGTGGAGGAGAGGCGACGAGCAGCATGGTGGCGCCAATGGAAGTGGAACAGCACCAGCAACAAGGGCGGCATTTGTGGTGGCGGCGCAGAAGCAGAAGCAGCGGAAGCAAGAGAACGGTGACGCATCGCGCCCGCTACTCCTCGCTGCCGGCAGGTCCTACCCTACATAACGCCGACCAACCGCCGCCGCACACTCCATGGCCTCTAAGCCCAAAAGCTGCAAACCGGAGTAGGCAAGGGGCGTCGTCCGGCCGGAGAAGGCGGCGGAAGGGGAGCGGTCCGATGAGAGGAACGATTGGTTTGGCGGCGGGGCGATCTGGCGCCGGCGATGGCGCGGATGAGGTCGGGCGGCGCGGTGCGGTGCGGTGCGATGCGACGGCGCTGGTGCGCATTTGCACGAGCAGCTGGTGTACGTGCGCTGCCGGGCCGAGTGGAGTGGAGGAGGAGAGCTGGGTTGCTGGGCCGCGAGAAGAGGATGGCCCGGCCTAGCGAAGAGGATGTGGCAGCTGGCCTGCTGGGGCAGTGTGTTTTCATCTGGGAATAAGTCCATCTCCAACTATCAAGTCGCTAAGGCGATTTCAGTGACGGTTTCGACTTACCTGATGGCCACGTGGCTTGTGTTTGACTTGGTCTACGTCATTTATATTACCGAGTACGGGATAATCATTAATGGTGTAGAATAATAGAACTCGTAGCTTGAAATTCTCCTGACCATATGCATCCCAAGTTTCCACACCTTCTTTCCAGAGAATCTCAAGATCATCGATAACAGACTCTAAGAACACATTGATATCATCACCCGGTTGTTTCAGTCCTTAGATTAGCAAGCATAGCATAATGTATTTCCTTTCGAAGCACAACCATGCTGGTAGGTTAAAGTTTA
This sequence comes from Oryza punctata, assembly GCA_000573905.2. Lineage (NCBI taxonomy): Eukaryota > Viridiplantae > Streptophyta > Magnoliopsida > Poales > Poaceae > Oryza > Oryza punctata. Next base: position 48,090,888 of record CM002488.2, on the reverse strand, counting down.
AAATAAGAACTAGCCAAATGTTTTGAGTACTACTCATATCTTCGAAAGGATTCATGCCATCCGTACACAGACGTATCCTCATGTTTCTGGGGTCAGCAGCAAAATCTTTGTGTTTTCGATCGATATTCCTCCATTGAATCGAATCCGCTGGATGTCTTAGCACACCGTCGTTCCTTCTCCGCCCTAAACATGTCTTGCAGCAGATCGTGATCCACATCAACCATTTCACCGCCTAATGGAGAAGGTACAAACATGTCATGTTCATTTTCATCTTCCTGATTTTGCGCACCACTTCTGTCTGCAGCTGCACCACTTCCTGATTCCTGCTCTCCATACTTCACCCAACATGTGTAGCCCTCCATGAATCCTCGCTGTATCATATGATCATGTACGTCCACTCAGTTATTAAACATATTCTCATTCTTGCAATCTGCATATGGACAACACATGTAATCGATGTTTCTTCTTTTCCTATCCTCCTCCACGGCGTTTATAAAATTTAATATCCTATTTCTATACTCTTGACTATGACGTTTCACAGTTTTCGCATACATCCAACTTTGATCCACCACTACAAAAATGAAAAGAAAATAGAGAAACATCTTGTAAGATAAGTATTGCTAAATGAATGAGAATTGATGAATTTTCTGAATTAATGATTAGAATTTCTCACTTACTTTTATGAATTTTCTGTTTTCCTTTAAAAAAATAAAAAATCGCCCCCTTCGACCTCCCACCAAAATAGTGAACAGTGATGCTATTTGGGAGGAAAAATTAGATAATGGAGATGATTTACATCTTCGGTCTATGTCATAAGATACACAGCCAACGAGTTTTGGTACCTAAAAATCAAGCCATAAAGTGGTGGAATAAACCCCCAACTCCCTCTAAACAAGTTCAACTTAAAAAAGTTTCAAAATCATATAGATTTTACCACGTCATTCAATAGGTGCTACACCAATTAAAATAGAAAAAAAACCGTTGGCTACCGTTTAGGGGAAATGAAATGTATATATACCCAGCTGGTTAAATTAGCTTTTGTCACTAACGGACAGGGCACATCGTCCGTGCTCTTGTAATATCTCACCACCTCGATGTAGCTATCGCTATCTCCCTGTGAAGCATGCATGCAATACTTCTCTTTTCAATATCCCTGTGGCGTCGCAGTATGATCCAGCACCTGCGTACGACGTGTAGTCGTTATCTCCTCTAGCTAGCCTACAACCAAATCTCAAATTGCAGTGCATGCGGCAATTAACCCAAAACAAGCGATGAGGAAAGAATCAATGAATACGTGCGTAAGCTTAATTAGTGTTTGGTAGGAACAAGACAGCATCGGCAAGCATGATCAATGCGTGCGTGCGTGCGATGAGTTAGCTATGCGACATGGCTGCACCTACGCATCGTCCAGACGCCCATACACGTATGCATGCGTGCGTCATACTTTAATTACTTACTAATGGACTTATTATCGCTGCAAGCTTTTGGTTGCTTTAATTATTCCCGGACTTTGCAGGCAGTACGTGTATATATGCGTTGTGATAGCGATAGGCATGTACTTCGATCGAACGAGCGAATTGAAGTAGTAATATATTAGGGGATGAGCAAGAAGAAGGGTTCGTGGAGGGCGGACGAGGACGCGCTGCTGACGAGGCTGGTGGCGCAGCATGGCCCCCACCGGTGGAGCATCATCAGCGCCGCCATCCCAGGGCGCTCCGGCAAGTCGTGCCGGCTCCGGTGGTGCAACCAGCTGAGCCCCGCCGTCCAGCACCGCCCCTTCACCCCGCAAGAGGATGCCCTCCTCGCCGCCGCCCATGCCCGCCACGGGAACAAGTGGGCCACCATCGCCCGCCTCCTCCCCGGCCGCACTGACAACTCCGTCAAGAACCACTGGAACTCCAACCTCCGGAGGTGCCTCCGCCGCCAAGCCAAATTAAAATTAGCAGCCTCCGCCTCCTCTACCAAGTCCAAGGAGCCTCTTCTGCAGCTGGCCGATCCAATTCCAGCTGACTACATCGTGCTCAACGACGACGACGACGAGCCTGATCGGGTGACGCCGCCCGCCATTATCCAGGACCACCAGGAGACACCGTCGCTGACCCTGAGCCTTGGCCTATCACTGCCCGGTGCTGCTGCTGAGGTGGAAGTGGCGCCGCCCAGGGCTGCTGAGATCGACGGCAGCAGATCATCATCGGCATCGCGGGTCATGTTGCAGGTGATGCGACAGATGGTGAGGGAAGAGGTGCAGCGCCATACAGCGCAGCTCGCTTACTCCCTCATGGCCATGGCCACCTGCAGCTGCAGGCCTCCAAATTAGGAGCATTCATTATCTCCTTTCTCTCTTTCTTTCTTTTGAGACTTTGTTCAAACATCGATCGATCATCAAATAAAAATTTCTCAGGAGGAGTTGCATGCTTGACTTCCATATATCACTTTAAACCTCCTCTCTCCCAGGACATTTTGACTTTTTTAAGTTAACTTTTCTTATGTTTAATAATGTTTATAGAAAAACGTAGCAATATTTAAAATACCAAACTATTTTTATTAAATATAATATTGAATATAATTTGATTATATATTTCGTTTCATGATGAAATGCTATTATGTTTTCTATATAAATTTGATTTAAGCTAAGAAGTTTGATTTAGAAAAAAAAGGTAAAAGCTTCTTACAATATAAAATGGAGAAAGCAATCATCAAATTGATCGGTGGAGTCAATCAGGTGGTTCGATAAGCAACAGTATAACATATATCCCTCCATCCCAAAATATAAAGGATTTTAGATGGATTGAACTACTATTCGGATTCTTTGTAGTACTAGGATGTGTTCCATCCACTTAAAATTCTCTATATTTTAGAACGGAGAAAGTACTTTAACATGAAGATTGTTAGACGTGACGCTCATGGTTTACTGATGTCTAGACGATCCAGCGAGTGGCTCATGTTTCTTTAGAGGATGTAAGGTTTTTTTTTTTTTTGTTAGTTTCTCTGTTACGTGCCGACTCCGATCACAATACATGGAATGGACCTTCGGTTTGTATGGTTTCGGCGCAAATACTTGGCTAGTGAAAGTTAAACAGCAAATCCTTGGCTAGTGAAAGTGAAACGGCTCCACAGTAAGGCTCAGTTTATTTCGATTGGATCATATGCGTCAGAAAATCCCAAGGAAGGATACAACTTGAGGAAAATTTGATGGTGCTTAAGCAACACTTGTATACGGTACTCATCTCGATCGATCGGTCGGTTGGCCTGACTGCCTACAATCAATACCTGTTGTTAAGCTTATCAGCGTTCCTAAAACAAACAAACAAACATACAAACTCCAACCCCGCAGACAGTAAATAGGCGTACTTCTTTCTATCCAAAGTTGAACTGAAAGCCTCCAGGAAAGCCGCCCCCGGGGAATCCTCCTCCATGGAATCCACCATCGTAATGGAATGTGTATTGCTGACCACCTCCCCCAAAAGGATTGAAACCACCACCTCCTCCTCCCATATTCATCTCATCAAGATCCTCTCCTCGGTCGTATCTTACACGTTTATCTTCGTCCCCAAGAACCTGCAAATTGCCGATTGTGCATTGTTAAAATACATGCAGGGCATCTGCAGCATGTCGATCTGATTCAAAATAAATATGCCTATCGCTAAATATGGGTAACCAGAATTTATGTTATTGGAACACTTTTTGTCTCGGACACATGCAGTGTCTACCATGATATTTCTTGTGTATGAAATGCACTTCAGCTAATTCTTATTCATAGTACAACACCAGGGCTAGAAACTTGGAATGCATGACAGAGTGTTTTAAATTAATCTTATTAATAGAAAATGCATTAAATACTTAGAACGGTTCAATTTTGTTATTCATACCTCGTAAGCTGCAGCTATTTCTCGAAACATGTTTTCTGCTTCTTCTCGGTTATCTACATTTTTATCTGGATGCCACTGCAGTGCCAACTTCTTGTAGGCGCGCTTAATCTCTGCAGCTGATGCCGTCTTTGAAATGCCAAGGATCTTATACCAATCTTTTCTTTTGCTTAACTTAAGCTGCTTTTCGGCTCTCATTAGTGCTTCTCGGATTCCCATGTCCTGAGCAAGAACAGCGCAAACCACTGTTACATTTGTACCAATTAAAAAAATACAGAAAAAGGGCAGAGACCAAGTTTGTTTGCATAGATAAATCTAATAAAACATTCCATTAAAAGCGCATGACCTTTGGATTCGATTCCTGAAGTTAAAGAAACAGGGAAGCAACAAGTTAACTTCCTATTTGTAATACAGCTGAGAAGCAATTTGTCTATCAATATTATTTGAGAACTGTGATGGCAGGGGCAGCCATCAAGTGGGGCTCACCCATGTTCCAAATTCTGACCGCGCTCACCTATTCCGCCAGTTTAAAATCTTGATGAGATCCTGTTTCTTATTCATAAATGCATCGGCATCAAGTTCCTCATCGGTGCCCCACTTTATTATTAGTAGTACTATCAATATTAATGTGCAAATCTGCACCGAATGTTACACAAAATTCTAGTTTTATCAACTCATCCTCTGCATCCATAGGTGCTAGAGAGATATGCAACAACCCTACGATCTCACGATGCAAAAAGAGGATAACAGAGATTGCCGGAAAAAGGGCAGCAAATAGAAATACATCAGGGGGAAGTAAAAGTATCACCAGATGACTACAGTAAAAAACAAAGTAATTGTTTCCGCATATCGTCTATCCAATTGACTAAAACTAGATGTTTCATCTATTTGGAACTACGTTTCATGATAATTTGATTGCAGCACAATTACACTAAAAATATTGTGTTCCCAAATCTAAAAGGAAATTAGATCAACACACCGTGTAGCCACATAAGCAGATCATTTGATGGGAACTCAAATAGCAAAATGTGTGTTCTCAAAGGACAAAAAAATAGATATGCTGACATATGAGCACACTTATCCGTAACATTTGCCTAGGAGGGTAGGGGGAAAAGAGATAGGTCCACATAAAACTTGCCTGGGCAGATTTCTGGGCAGCCTCTTTTAGATCCTGAACCGCTCCTTCCCAGTCTTCTGTAAGAAGCTTAGCTTCACCTCTCTGCAACCAGTAGAAGGTAACATACAACAAGCAGATGAAGTAACAGACTAGCTAGACCTGGCTAAAACAACTAATTTAATTGCATTGTTTGGTGCATAACTTAGTTTCCTGGTGCAACACTACCAAAGAAATATACATTACTATAGTTTTTCTGCGTCACTTATTCACTCATAAAGTCAAAACACATTAATTGTGCATACTGAATTACATTTTTTTGTGGTTTCTGAATAACAGTTGCAGTTTTCCCAAGTCTTGTGGTTTAAAATACAGAAGTAGCAGGACAGGCTAATGCAACTGCATGCCTGCATGCTCGCAGGCTGCTCAATAATGCGACATCAGTGTGCGGAAGGAGTCCAAGATTCAACATTAATGGCAGGGCGACCAAACAGACTAAAATTCCCTTCTTTTTTTTCATGGAAGTGTCAACATTGAATAATACGAACTTTGATTTGCACTCTAAATTAGAAAATTGTGTATTTCTGTGTATGCCAGGCAAGTAATGTCACCTGTGTTAATGCATCAACAAGTTCTCCATCTATGTTGAGTGCTTCTGTACAGCTGCTGATAGCCTCCTTGCCTCTTCCAAGTTTAACCAGAATCTTACATAGCCCAAGAAAAAGATGTACATTGTAAGAAGTATGATCTGGATCCATTGCTAGGGCTGCCTTGTAGTCCTCAGCAGACACACGTAGCTTACCCTTGGCAGCATTATCTTCAGCCTGTATGCACACCATTTGATCGTATTACTATGATGCAGTAAGCCCCTAATTTATTGATGCAAAGAAATCATACTTACACTCTTAGTCTTCTTCAGAAGATTTTTCAACCCAAAATATGCTTTCTTCAGTTCTGAATGTTCAGGGTCTAGACGAAGGCCTTTCTGGTAGTGCCTAAACAATTAATATTGTCATCACTGTAGAAATATTTTAAGCTAGCATGTTTATCTAGTACTGCATTTGTGTGTGCAGGCACAAACAAGCATGCACTTGTCCAAACCTAAAATGCCAGACACGCTTTACCTGGATGCAACATCATGATCGGCGAGGTAGTAATATGCTCGGCCACGAAGCAACAAGGCATCCAGGTTATCTTCATCTTCCTTCAGAATAAATCCTGTTTCTGAGATAACACTTGAGTAGTCTTTAAGTGCTAGCAATGCTTTAGCCTTGAGAAGCTTCGCCTGAAAAATCAATCTTTAGTATTGCAGCTTACTGAGACAAAATTAGATGAAATATTTAGCTTCCATGATTCCTACTATCCTCTGAAATATACCTTTAAGCAGTCTGGAGAAAAAACAAGCACAATTTTGTTGATGTACTCCAGGACTTTTGAGAAGTCATGAGACTCAAACTGGCCATAAGCAGACTCTAATGCATTTTGAGCTTGAAGCAGTTGAGACAGTTCCTTTTCCACTGAAGAACTCCCAGGTTTTAGCTCCAGGTATTTGCTATAGTCGCCATCCGCTTCCTTGTATCTAGACTTCAGAAAAAAACACACTGAAACAATTAAGGGATGCAGAAAGGTGGAAAGGTGACACATACGTGTAAAACTGATAAGGCTATAAGTAGGCATATTAGCTTAACGGCTCTTTAATGGTACAAGTCTTTCAGATATGGATGCTTTTCTGGCAGTGGGAAGTAATTATTTTTCTGGTCAGTAACTTTGAATTGAGGAACAGATGTGAAACAAACATGAATGGATTATAAACTAAAGTAACGGACACAAAATTTACCTGCACTTGTGACGAAGCACAGATGCACGCTGCCTGTAAGCTTCTGAGTGATTTGGGTCAACCTCCAATACAGCATTTAGCAGACCAAGTGCTCCATCATATTTCCTTAGGTTCATCATTTCTGAGGCTCTTTTGAACAAATTAGAGGGATCATTATCTTGGCCTTCTGAAAAATTGAGGGGAAAAAAGGACGCTCAGTCTACCAGGAAGCATAAAGGAAACATCCACTTTGTGTAGACGTACTGCTAATTGGAACGAAAAGAAACTTAGGACATTGCTGATCCATGAAAATAACATGTTGAATAGAAAATTTAGGATGGAGTGGTCCCGTTAAATTCATGAGATGAAGCCATGATGGAGCAGTTCATAGGATCCAAGGCTGGCTCTAGATCCAAATATCTTGTGTTAGAAACGATCCAATGGTATCGCAGATGGATGCAGAACACGGCGGTGGTCGAATGAGATGATGAGTCTCGCGTTCATCTTATCTGTATGATGGATGATTCACTTCCAATATTTGCCATTTGGGGGGTGGTGGGGCGAAGAGGAAGCGCCGCCGCCGAAGAGAGAGAGAGAGAGAGAGAGAAGGCGTGGGTGGCAGTACCTTGCGCGAAGACGAAGAAGACGGGGGAGGAGTGGAGGAGAAGCAGCGGCAGCAGCACCCTCCACGGCCACCGCGCCATCGCCGCCGCCGCCGTGCTCTCTTAGTTCTGCCTGCTAAATTAGACTCAAATTTTCAAGCAGATCTTGTTGGTTTCGTTTCATTAATCTCTTTTTGCGTACACAACACAAGTTCGTATGACTAGACGGACGGAAACGGAACACGTAACCAGGACCAATCACCACATGACGCGTGGCGTCTGTTTTGTTCTGCGTTACCCATCAATAAACACGGATTCACCGAAATACGCCTTTCCTCACAACAAGCTGGTAATGATAGTAATTTTGTTGACGAAATGCGTCTTCGGAGCAATTGCGTGTCTGACCCTGTTTCAAAGTTTAACTACTAATTTAACTCTTTTTTATTAACTTTGTTAATTTGATCCTTCTTTTCGAAACCGAAGATATAGTCTCACCCTATTTTCTTAAGATCATGTAACGGTGTTAACTAAAACTCAAAAATACCACTTATGCCCTTAATCACGTGACCTTATTTTCCTAAATATTTAGTTAGTTTAGTCCAATTTTGTATGGTGAGTATATTATAAGAGATTTTAATCAAATTTGTGCATTCAATGTACTCCCTCGTTCCCAAAATATAAGCATTTTTCGATTTCGACACGGTCTTCGAGATACTACCACTACTTAAAAAAGGGGTTTTCGCAAACGGGCGAGAAGGGTTTTCGCATGCGGTTACACCAACCGCATGCGCCAAATCGTCTACGAAGATTGCGATCTTTGCATGTGGCCAGCGCAATCGCATGCGAAAATCTGATTTTCGCATGCGGACGCTTAAGCCGACCGCATGCAAAGAGAAAAAATCACGAAAAAAAATAAAATTCAAAAAATAAAATAAAAAAACCTAGCGCCGCCGCCTCCACCGCTCCCGTCGTCGACGTCGCCAGCCGCCCAGATCCACTGCCGCCACGGCCGCCCGAGACTGCCGCCACCGTCCTCCGCACTGGATCCACTGCCCGAGACCGCCGCCACGATCCCCGCCATCCTCCGCGCCAGATCCGCGGCCCACCGTCGTCGTCGTCCTCTAGTCGCCGCCGCCATCGGTGGATCCGGGTGGGGGAGGGCCGTCGCCGTCGCCCACGCCCGCCCCCACCGTGGCCCTCGCCCACCGCCGCCTCCGGGGAAGCGCCACCGCCAGTCGAGCTCCCCCTCCGCCGTCGATCCCGCTGCCGCTCCCGCCCGCCGCGCGCCGCGCTGCCGCCGCCCGCCGTGCCGCTCTCGGTGAGTGAGAGAGAGAGAAAGTGAGTGAGATAGAGAGGACTGAGAGAGGAGAGGACTGAGGGGATAAAATAAGTGAGAGAGTACTCAGAGGTGGGGTGAAAAATTTTGAACCGGTGGAGAGGGAATGCCGATCCTCAAGATATCCGCATGCAAAAATTGATTTTCGCATGTGGGTATCTTAAGAGGACCGCATGTAAAAATGATCGAGCATTTTTACATGCGGACCACTTAAGCATCCGCATGTAAAAATCGAAAAAAATTTCGTGCGGCTATTTAAACTTCAAATTGATTTTTATGGTACTAAATTAACTCGAATAAAAAAGTTGTCAAAAGAAAAGTTGCAGAACTCATTAAGATGTACCATTTTTATTTTGGTCATTTCTCCATCCGAGTTTAATTGAACTATATAAAATTTGAATTTCAAAATATAAGAAATTTAAATAATTTTTCAGGTAGTAAATGATTTCAAATGGAAAAGTCATCAATAAAAAAGTTGTATAACTCATCAAGATCTACAACTTTTGTTTTGGTCATTTTTATATATGACTTTGTTTGAACAGTTTGAATTTGAATCTCAAAATATGACAATTTGAAACAACATTTTCAAATACTAAATGATTTCAACTGAAAAAGTCATCAACAACAAAATTGTATAACTCATCAAGACCTGTAACTTCTATTTTGGTCATTTGTTCATCCGACAAAGTGATTTGTAACATTGTTCACAAAATGTACATACCTCTCTTATAGTTTTATAAACTATAAAAATTTTAAGAATATGTTACGATCACTTTGTCGGATGAAGAAATAAACAAAATAGAAGTTATATATCTTGATGAGTTATACAACTTTATTGTTGATGACTTTTTCAGCTGAAATCATTTACTGCTTCAAAATATTATTTGAAGTTTTGAAATTCAAATTTTTAATTGATAAAACAAAGTCACAAGAAAAAATGGTCAAAATAACAGCAGTAAGAACATAATAACATGAAAGAGCATAATTTTAGAAACATTTAGGGAAAAAATCATCTAATTTGGAGTTTATATGAGTGAGATAAACTAGTTTCAAATTTCAACTTTTTCAAATTTTATTTTCGCATACGGCTTCTTAAGTGGCCCGTATGGAAAAATCGATTTTTCCATGTGGGCACTTAAGTGAGCCACATGCAAAAATGAGTTCATTTTTGCATGCGGCCCTCTTAAGTGGCCCGTATGGGAAAATCGATTTTTCCATACGGGCCACTTAAGCAGCCGTATGGGAAAATAACCCTCAATTTTTGCAGACGCCACTAGTTATGATCCGTTTGCAAAAATTATGGGGTCTCGTACAGAAAAATCACTTTTGTAGTAGTGTACTTTGACCAATAATATCTAAAAAAAATAAGATGTTTTAAATGAAAATAGTTGCATATTATGATAGTTTGTTTAATAATAAATCTAATAACATTAATTTTACATGATTGACCTTTTTTCTATTAATAGTCAAAGTTACAAATGTTTGACTTGATAATATTCTAAAAATACTTATCTTTTGGTATGGAGGGAGTAGGTTTTATAGATTTGTGACATTTGTCAATCCTTCATTCAAGTCATCGATTTGTGTCAAATTGTAGCTAAGAAACAATCCACTTCGGCCATCCTCCCCACCGCCGGGATCTGAACCTGGGTCATCGCCCACAACTGACCTCACCTCCCACCCATAGACATCGCCTAGGATCAATTTGTCGGCCCATGCACCCACGTCTATCCGGCCGCCTAAGATCAATTTGACTAAATGAGCAAAGTTAGTAGAACAAAGTCAAACGAGCTTTCAAATGAGGCTGGACACCGCCGTCCAGCCTCGCCGCCGTCAAACAGTAGCTTTGATTTTGGAAATAGGGTTAAACGAGCAAAGTTATTAGAACAAAGCCAAATTGGTATTAGTTTTCAAAACAAGGTTAAATGCACAATTGTCCCTTTCTTAAAATATCAAACTAAAACATGCTTTGATATTCCCCTGAATAACATACTTTGATATTAATTATTTTTCATATAATACTCCTCAATTTTGGTTCAAATCCAACCTATACCGGTCTAAAAGAATCCAACTACCTCAAGGGAAAGTCCAAAAGGTATATGTATATAAATGAACATATCATTGTTAGAGATATTGTTTTATAACATTATCTCTTACCGATTTTCTAGGATGTATCGTGCCTATATGTACTCATGGTTCGTGATTAGTATAATTACCGCGCTGACTCGGACTTTCATGGTATCAAACGCTTTCCGCTTCCACTCTAAACCCTAACTCGCACCGTGCGTTGCCGCCATCTCTCTCTATCACGGGTCATGGCCAACCTCCCTCTCACCCCCACAGAGAGCTACCTCCAATTTTTTGATTTAATTCACTACGATCTGTGGACTTATCCTATGCCTTTGTACCTAAATAGGTAAAATTTGCTACAGGACACTCAACATATGTGCAATTTACTGGTAAACATCGTAAAAACATGTCACGACTGAAAGACACTCTAAAACATTGGTCAATTGATGGAGGACGCTTTCGGCTCAATTGGAGAGAGGTCTTTTAAAAAAAAAGACAAGAATGCCCCTAGAGTCAACAGCTTTTGAGATGAGACTGGAGTGAAGATAGAATATGATGTATGCTAGTGATGTACTTGGGGTAACGTTATGTTTGAAGCATGTGCCGGAAAGCCCATCCATGCATGCGTGTAGGGAACCCACATGCCTTTTTCTTTTTCTGCCTTTTTCACCACCATACCAACGGTAAGGTTAAGAAATTTAAACAGCAACATATGTAAGTGAATGCTTTGATACAATAAGACAACCTCAAAAAACGAAAGGATAAAAAGAGAATATTAGAGAGAGGAATGGAACAACAACAGAATTGAGAAGACCTGCTGGGCAGAAGCAATTGATATATCTTGTGACACCAAGAAATAGAAAATGCATGAAAGATGAGATGTATGCATGTCTTTCTCTCAACAAAATAAGTAAATGTATATCCACATGAACAAATTGAGAGACACTCCCTCGCAAAAGAAGAAGAAGAAGAAGGTACGTAAAACAAAACCGAGAGACACTGAGAACTAATTACAGCAGGGTTGCGTGCCTAAATTATGTAAGTATCCTGCTGAAGGCAAAGGAGCTAAAATTTGGTTTCCTTTCACCAGTCCGTCTTGTGCAGAGCTAACTAGCTAGCTTCGTCCATGCCACCACCTTGACCTGCACGCACCAGATCAATTAATTAAGAGCTTTGCTATCATCATATATGGATTCGATGGATCGTATATATATGTAGTAAGGAGAATTGATATTTAAAAAAAGAAAAAAAAAGAAAGAAAGATGGATGGATAGCATACCAGCGCGGATGGAGATGGAAGATCTTGGAGGGTGGCGTGGGTGTGGCGGTGTTACGGAAGGCGCAGCAGGCGCAGGAGTAAAAGGCGATGAGAAGCAGGAGGAGGACGACGTTGAGGATGGTGACGTTGTGCCAGTGGCGACGCAGCTGCTCCAGCACGCCGGCCTTGCACGAGTCGCACCCATAGCACAGCACGCCGGGGGCGTTGCTCCACCGGTAGCAGTCCGGCTCCTGCTGCTGGCCGCCGCCATCGTCATCGCCGTAGTAGGTGCACGAGGTCGGCGGCTTGCAGCAACCGGACTGTACGGGCGTGAGGTCATTGCGGAGGTAGTCGAGGGGCGTCCAGGCGGCGAGGCTGTCGCACGCCCTGGCACCCAGCACGCAGGCCAGCGCCGGCCTCCAGTACCGCTCCGCCCTCACGTGGCGCTGCAGCCACGGCGAGTAGTCGCCGAGGCGGAACTCGCGGTAGGGCCTGCCGGCCACCTGCGTGCCGCCTCCTCCCGCGGTGACGGCCAGGCCGAAGACGGTGATCCCGAGCAGGGCCAGCACGAGGAGCAGCATGGCGGCGAGGTAGAGCCAGAGCGCCGAGGGGACGTGGTAGCAGGCGCCTACGAAGCCAGCCAGGGAGACGAGGAGGGTCACGAAGCCGATGGCGAGGAGCGGCGCCTGCAGCGCGGAGCCGCACGGCGACGACCCGGCGTGAGCCTGCAGCCAGAGGCCCGCGCCGATGATGGGGACGGAGGCCACAAGCGTTACCAGGTTGAGGAATCCCACCACCGTGTTGCTCAGGTGCTGCTCTCCTCCACCTCCCGCCGCTGCCGGTGGCCACGCCCGCCGCCTATACATGCTCGATCGCACTCGATGATCAAATCTAACAATCTGAGCTAGTGTTTGCAAATTCAGCTACCTCCATATATCGACATCGACCTACCTACTTGCGCGCGTTGCTCCTCTGCAACCTACTATAGCTCTCTGCTTTAATTTGCTTTTCTTTTTTTACTTTCTTTATCTACTTTGCTTTAACGATGATCTGGAACCGTCTCTACCTTAACTTTTGCGCATCCCCCCACCTCTTTTTTTTTTCTTCTACTGGAGTAGGCTATTTCAAATCTGTGTTTTTTTTTTTTTTGCGCGCGCCTGCTCTTCACTACCATGCACTGAATTAATGACGATGCATATATATGGAGTAATATGTACTTAATTATTCATTAAGGCATACTACATCTATCTATCCATCCATCTATCTCGTATATATCGATATGTTTTAACTAAGAACAATCATACCTCGCAAAAAAAAAAAACTAAGAACAACCATATATATAACATGCAAGATCTACCGAGACATGAAAATTAAGATTTTTGTCTTTTATGTTTTCTCATTTCTTGCAGGTCATTCGAATAGTTATGAAAAAAATAAAATAATTAATAAAATAAATTAATATGTGATATATAAATTTAAGCGAGTTTAAATTCGACAAATACAAGTTGTAAAAAAACACGTCTAAATTCTCTGTTGCTATAACTTGTATCACTAACAAGTTTTTGTTACATCATTAACAGTTCGACACTAAAATTTAATGAGAATCCAAAACATATTAATAGAACTCCTTGGATGATTGTGGACTACTTGTGGTCTTATGGAGATGGGAGTGACAATGTAAAAGCTAATGAGAATGCAAGAAAGAATGGACATGCATGAAAAGGTAGCGGGCCAACAACGCTTGTTGGAGTCCAACTTTTGCGGTATGGACTGTAGGATCTGATCTCTCTCTCACACACACACACTTCCTTTTGGGCTGTCTTATGGTGCATTTGACGCTGTGGCTTTATTCCAGGCGGTGTAGTATATGTACTAGCTAGTACTATTGTGCTACTAGCTGGTTGCTAGTAGAAAGCTCCCAGAGAGATCCCATCATCAAGCGGAGTAATGTACTGCTAGTACCATGTCTACTGGAGGTGGGTTTGGCACTTGATGGGATCTCACTCTCTGCTTTAATCGCACTCGCATCCCACTGCTTGCTTTCCCCCCTCCACTGCAGCTCACAGCTTGCATTGATTGTAGTAATTAGCTAATTTGGGTAATTAAGATGATGCCTCCTCTCTGCTGCTGCCTCCTGCGGCGGGTCTTCTTCTTCGCCGCCGCCGTCGTCATCGTCTTGTTCTCCTCCGTCTCCGTCGCCCAGATACCTGGTGAGTCTAGTCTCTATATGGAGTATGGAGTATGGAGTAGAGTAGGGTTAGTTAATTAATCAAGTGGTTAAGCAGGGTTCCAGAGCATCGACTGCGGGGGCTCCGGCAACTACACCGACGAGCTCGGGCTGGACTGGACGGGAGACGAGGCGTACGTGGGCGGCGGCGGTGGCACGACGGCGAGCATCTCAGGGGAGCGGCGGCGGCCTTACAGGAGGGTGCGGTATTTCCCAGCGGACGGGCGCAAGTACTGCTACAGGGTGGGCGTGAGGGCCAGGACGCGTTACCTGGTGCGCGCGAGCTTCTTGTACGGCAACTTCGACGGCAGCAGGGTGTTCCCGGAGTTCGACCTCTACGTCGGCGCCTCGCGGTGGTCCACCATCGTCATCTACGACGAGTCCAAGTTGGTGACGCGGGAGATGGTGGCGCTGGCTCAGTCCCGCCCCTCCCTCTCCGTCTGCCTCGCCAACGCCACCACCGGCCACCCCTTCATCTCCACCCTCGAGCTCCGCCCTCTCAATGCCTCCCTCTACCACACCGCCTTCGAGGCCGCCTTCTTCCTCTCCCTCGCCGCCCGCATCAACTTCGGCGCCCCCACCGCCGACCCCGTCCGCTACCCCGACGACCCCTACGACCGCGTCTGGGAGTCCGACATGGCGCGCAGGCCCAACTTCCTCGTCGACGCCGCGCCCGGCACCGTCCGCGTCGCCACCGACAACCCCGTCTTCGTGGCCTCCGGCGAGCGCCCGCCGCAGAAGGTGATGCAGACCGCCGTGGTGGGCACGCTGGGCGAGCTCACCTACAGGCTCGACCTCAACGGCTTCCCGGCCAGCGGGTGGGCCTGCTCCTACCTGGCGGAGATCGAGGACGACGCGCCCGCCACCGCGCGCAGGTTCAAGCTCTACATCCCAGGACTGCCAGAGGTGACCAAGCCGACGGTGGATATCGGCGAGAACGCGCCGGGGAAGTACCGGGTGTACCAGCCGGGCTACGACAACATCTCGCTGCCGTTCCTGCTCCCCTTCGCCTTCCGCAAGACCGACGACTCCGCCAGGGGCCCCATCCTCAACGCCATGGAGATCTACAGCTATATCCCCATACTCCCTGCATCACCGGACGCCGTCGCCATGGACGCCCTGGCGGCGCGCTACGAGCAGCACAGCTGGGCGCGGGAGGGCGGCGACCCGTGTGTTCCTTCAACCTGGTCCTGGCTCACATGCACCTCATCCAGAGTCATCGCCATGTACGTCTCTCTCCCTCTCTCCGATTATACTAAACTACTCCTAATTAACAACACGTTCGTACGGTACGGGTGCAGAAATCTTTCAGGATATAACTTGACTGGCGCCATTCCACCGGAGCTAGCGGCGCTCCCATGCTTACAGGAGATGTAAGAGTCGATCGATGAATGCTCTGCTCACACAAAGCGCAGTATGTATGAATTAGTTAAGCTGATGAACTCTCTTCTCTCATGAATTTGCAGCCGCCTTGACAACAACATGCTGACAGGCCCAATTCCGGATCTCAGTGCTTCTACAAACCTGACAGTCATGTCAGCAACTTCACCACTTGCACCAAGATTATTTCTGTTTCCCTTTTTCTACTAGCTAGTTAACGCATACTTATGTCGAGATGATAAACTAACAATATTTTCGAATTGAAATTTTCTTTTGCAGACACTTAGAGAACAATCAACTGGAGGGCAGTGTGCCGTCATACCTAAGCGGTCTGCCTAAGCTGAGCGAGCTGTGAGTCTTTTATATATGTACTATATATATCCTAGTCTTTTAACTGGAGCATCATGCTGCATGAGCTCTAAGATTTAAATTGAGTATATACTCAATTTGAAGGAGTATGAATTTTTTAAAAAAATATTAAGTATAAAGAAGTTCAAACTTATTTGAACTGAATTTAAAGTTTTTTTTTTAGATTTTGATTATATGTATATAGCATCCAAACGTATAATTAGTTTAGTTAGGCATGCAATAATGGATTGTGAAATAAAATAAATAGTTTTATTGGTAGGTATAGGTATAAATCGAATTCTTATATCTAGGTATATACTCACAATTTGAAATTTTTCAAAAAAATTAAGTGAATTTGTGTATTCCTGGTATATATAATTAAAATGCAGGTACCTAGAGAACAACAAGCTGTCTGGAGTCATTCCCAGGGCTCTGCTAAGTAGAAGCATTGTTTTCAAGTGAGTGATACGATGCATATGCCTATAATAATAATAATAATAATAATAATAATAATAATAATAATAATAATAATAATAAAATGAATGGTGAAATTAATTAGTATGCGGCGTATATATGTTTGCAGCTACTCAGGGAACAAGCATCTCCGAGTGGGGAAGCAAGAGGAGCAGCGGAATGTGATAATTGGGATATCTGCGGTGGTGGGAATAGCCTTGTTGGTTGCAGCTGCCCTGTGTTGCTATTGCTATGCATATAATAATGTGTATGTTAGTGTTAGCGGGAGGAAATACGCAGCACAAGAAGGCAGTGCTGCTGGGAACAGCAAGAGCATCGTGTCCGCGGAGCAGAAGAAGAAGAAGGCAACAGCAGCAGCAGCAGGAGGAGTGAACAAGAAGCAGGAGGAGATGGGCATGATGGCGATGGCAGCGGGTCATCCGTTGGAGTTCGAGGTGAGCGAGCTGGAAGCGGCGACCAGCAAGTTCGCGCGGAGGATCGGGTCGGGCGGGTTCGGGGTGGTGTACTACGGGAGGCTGGGGGACGGGAGGGAGATCGCCGTGAAGGTGGCGAGCAACGGCAACGAGTCGATCCAAGGGAAGAAGCAGCTGGTCAACGAGGTGACGCTTCTCTCCAGGATACACCACCGCAACCTGGTGGCGTTCCTGGGCTACTGCTGCGAGGGCTACATGCTGGTGTACGAGTTCATGCACAACGGCAGCCTCAAGGAGCAGCTGCCCGGGATGAGCTGGGTCCGGCGGCTGCAGGTGGCGGAGGACGCGGGGAAGGGGATCGAGTACCTGCACTGCGGGTGCACGCCGGCCATCATCCACCGGGACATCAAGACCAGCAACATCCTCCTGGACGCCCACATGAGGGCCAAGGTCTCCGACCTGGGACTCTCCAAGTCCAACTCCACCTCCACCACCATCACCACCCACGTGCGCGGCACGCTCGGCTACCTGGACCCGCACTACTACGTCTCCCAGCAGCTCACCGACAAGAGCGACCTCTACAGCTTCGGCATCATCCTGCTCGAGCTCATCTCCGGCCGCCCTCCCATCCTGCTCACCGACGCCGGCGCCGGCGCCAGCCTCGGGCCCTGGGCCAAGTCGCACTACGAGAGCGGCGACATCGAAGCCATCGTGGACCCGTCGCTGCGTGGGCGCTACCGCGACGTGCACTCGGTGTGGAAGGTGGCCGAGACGGCGGTGCGGTGCATCGACGCCGATCCCCGGGGGCGCCCCTCCATGCCGGAGGTAATCAAGGACATCCAGGAGGCCATCGCGCTGGAGATGCCGTCCTCGGACTCGGAGAGACCCGCCGCCAGCTTCTTCTCCCCGGGGGTGGGGGCGGCCGGTATGCGCTCGTCGGCGACGGTGCGGTCGCACGACCTCGTCATGGACAACCTCATGTACGACTCCAGCTTCTGCGACTCCCTCAACCTGCCCCGCACGCCCAGATAGTCCGTCTGTCCCTAATTTTCTGTTTACTTTATTATTTTCTACTTGTAATACTCTACAGCTACAGGAGTACTAGTATAACTCTGTTGACTTTTGAATTACCAATGGAGTACTGGTATTATGCAGAAAACAAAAAAGTATCTAAAAAAACTATCGCCATTTTTTTAAAAAAGAACTTTTAAAAATTACATTATAACTATACTGTAACTATATTATAACTACGATATAACTTATTAAAACTTGTATTCGCTTAGATTACATTGGGACCTTACGTATGACGCGTGTGAAAATTTCTTTCTAGTAATTTTTTTCTCTTCATGCACAAATCTTG
The DNA here is from genome assembly GCA_000573905.2 of Oryza punctata. NCBI lineage: Eukaryota > Viridiplantae > Streptophyta > Magnoliopsida > Poales > Poaceae > Oryza > Oryza punctata. Next base: position 48,072,624 of record CM002488.2, on the reverse strand, counting down.
ATGTGATCCGATGGTCACAAATCTAAAAGTTATGGGGTAAAAAAAACTTATGAAAGTTTTCTAGCAAATCCCAAAAACATACGTATGCGCGTGGTAACTAGTCAGACTTTTTGGGCTTTGGACTCTTTTGGAACGAAGGAATAAGTTTAATTTAGGTCCCTTAACTTGGCAATGAGTTCGATTTTCATTCTTAAACCGAAATACCACCAAAATACCAAATACAACGGGTCTCCCAACTTACAAAACTAGTGTAAAGAAGATCCTTTGGTAGTATTGTTCCCGGTTTTGATTAATGTGACGTCTACATAGTTCCTTTGACTAGTCTTCGTCCTACGTAACATTCACATAACGCTTCTGTGACAATTTGATCCGGAAAAAAATTAAACCGTGGGGCTCATGTCCACGTGCCCTCCCACCAAAATACAGGTCGGGTGGCTGACGTGGGCGCCAGGTGCCGCTCCGCGCTACGGTGCTGCATAAGATGCACATACAAGATGGAAGGCCTCACCATCTCGCTCTGCACGCTCTACGACCTGCCGACCTTGGTGGAGTTCATGTTCCACGAGGAGGCGCTCCGCAACTGCTACACCTGGGGCGAGGAAGAAGGCCGGCGACGACATCGTCCATGCCGCCATCATGAGAAGGCCGACGAAGGGAGAGATGAAGAGGAGGGAGAGACACTGACCGCTGGGTCTCACACTGTTTTTCACTCTATGTTACCACATTGGTATGTCACGTGGGTAAAAGTGATAAATAGTTAAGAAACCACCTCTTAAGAAGGAAAAAAGAAGTGCAAATCTAAAAAGAGCATTTGAACAGTTGCCAAACCTAATAGCTGCAAATAGTTAAATTCCCTCGCTTTGTCCCTCTCTGCACGCTCACCTACAGAAAGAAGCTGAGAGGTTGAGGTGGAGGAAGTGGGACCCACTATTTTTTAATCTTGTTTGACTAATATATAGGTCCCGCATATTTTGTTTTTATTTTTTAATTTTCAATTTTTCTCCTAGTACCACATCAACCAATAACCGGGATAATAGTGCAGAGAGACCTTCTTTACACTTTTTTAGGTTGAGAGATATGTTGTATCTGGTATTTCGGTGCACGCACGGAAAGGGACCTGAAATGAACTTATTCCGAGAATGAATGATGTGAATGGTGGATGGGCCTCTATTGGGCGTAGCAGACAGAAGGAAAGGAGGACCAGCTAAGGGCCTAATGGGTCAATTCACAGGTACGCGGGGGGGAGGGAGTGAGGGATGGATTAGGGTTTCCCTGTCGTCCCCGCCGCTCCACTCCCACTCGAGACGCCGCCATTTCCGCCTCTTCGCTTCCCAGTCCCACCCTTCTTCTCTTAAACAAAAGCCAACCTCCCGCCCCCGCTAAACCCTAAACCCCAAATCGCTCTCTCCATTTCCCGCCGCCGCGCCTCCCCTCTCGCGATCCATCCGTTTCTCTTAGCTCTCCGGCACAGCACTGCCGATCAATCGATCCGCCCCCAGATCGCTGTTGTCTCGGCCGCCGGTAGATGGAGATGGATTCCTCCTCCTCCCCGGTGGACAAGGTGGATCCCGACGAGTGCAACGGCTCTAAGGCTTGCGCTGACTGCCACACTACCAAGACTCCGCTCTGGCGCGGCGGACCCGGAGGACCCAAGGTGAATATCCATGCTTCTTCTTTTGGTTTCTGTGTACTATTATGTTGTTTTGATCTGATCCGAGATCCGATCCATGATCCCTTCTTCCAGTCGCTGTGCAACGCGTGCGGGATCCGGTATCGGAAGAGGCGGCGGGCGGCGCTCGGCCTGGACTCTGCCGCCACCGCCACCGAGGGCGCGGAGCAGCAACAGAAGAAGAAGGCCAAGAAGGAAAAGGCAGAGGAGGACGACGAGGAGGACGTCACCATGGAGCTCCACACGGTGGGCTTCCGCAGCAAGGACGCCGCTGTGCTCAAGCAGCGCCGCCGGATGCGCCGCAGGAAATGCCTGGGCGAGGAGGAGAGGGCCGCCATCCTGCTCATGGCACTTTCCTCGGGCGTCATCTACGCCTGATCCTCCAACTGAATCAGAATCAGGCCATGGCAGGCCTCTCTTTTTTCCCTCCCCCGGCGCTATGGCAGTCAGTCAAGTCGAATCGAATCACCGAAGCTAGCTAATAATCAATCTTGTCTTGTGGTGTAGTAGCTCCTGTTGTTCTTGCCTCAAGCTGTAACAACGTCTGTAATGCGACTCTCTGTCTCTGTACTAGTACTAGTAGTAGCAATAGTAGTTTACCGCCTAACATTCAAGTTTGGTTTCTCTGCAATGTAACAAGAGAAGAAGAAGAAGAAGAAGAAGAAAAGAGCTAGAGCTTGAGCTTTGGTTAGTGATCAATCATCCACATCCTGTCTGTTCCTGCCTGTGCTACTGCTGGTAGGAGTACTTGGTTGGCTCACTGTGCCTGTATACATGATGTGCCTTCCTGCCTGCCTGTTTCTCTGTTGGTGCGTTGGTCAAAGAGATAAGCCAGAGACATTACTTGTGTTCTCATCTCTTTGTTGCAGGATGGCTGACGACCAGGCAGGCTCCTTCCTGTGCAAGTGCAATCCATCCAGACTTCCTATGCATTGTATTCTTGAGTACTATAGTAGTAGTATGATTTGGTGTATATAAAGTAGTACAGTACTAGGTGTTACTACTATCTTTTCTAGTTATAGAAAGCAGCTGTGACTGATGGGTAGGAGTAATTGTGCATCGTCAAGGAAACGAGAGATATTTGAACCTGCTGTCGACAGAAAATCCATCCTTAAAATCTCATAGATTTTGAATCATTAGATGTGTCTTGTGATTCGAGCGCCAAGTGCTTACATAGGTTGTGGGAGACGGTGGCCCGGTGGTCGGTGGTGATGGTGGCACCGAAACCGTAAGGTCGATAGCCGGTGTTGGTGATGAGAGCAAAGCAGAGCAAGAGGTTAAGAGGCAATGAGCGATGGTGATTGCTGATCTGGTGGCGGGGAGCCATTGGGATGGGGGGGCATCTCACCACCGCTGGATTGAGTAGTAGAGAGGGGAGGAGACCTCCCGGTGTCGTTTCTACCCAGCTAGCGAGATCGGGTGGTGATGACGAGGAGAGGTATCAAGCGGAAAGGGTTAAAGGTTGTGTTTATGCACGAATATCAAAGTGATCCAACGGTTTAAAATTTTGTTGTTATACTACCTCGATTTATATCATGTTTCGGTTTTCTGCCTCAACTTAGCATGGACGTGATACGGACAAAGTAATGCTAGTCGTCAAAAGAGTTTAAAAAAATCAATCCTTAATACTGGAGTAGTTAATATGGAAGATTTTAAGTCATGCAAAAGGAAATTGAGAAAAACAGCGTGGAAAAGAAAATCTGTGGGAGACTCGAGGGGAGGGGAACAGGGGATAAGGGGACAGAGACCAAACAAAAGCACCATGGGGTGCCCCCGTCGCCGTCATCAATTCATCATCTCTTTCAAACTAGTGGAGTACTACTAATAATCCTAACACAGGGGATACTTCTTCCAGGTCACATGGGAATGGGATAGATAGATAGATCGATGGGTCGGTCTCCTTCCTTCTTCTCATCACTGCAAAGTGACCTTCCCCTTCGTCGTCGATCCCGCTCCATCGCAACACTCTCTCTTCTCCCTCTACTCCAGCAGGCGGAGGAATTCCGCCCGATTTGATTTGGATTTGCTAACTTGGGATTCTTCTCTTTCAGTTCCTCCCTTTATTTGGGGTCAAGCCAAAGCCATCAACCCCGATTTCTCCTCCTCATTTCTTCTTCTTTCTTTCTTGGGGAGACCCAACCCCAACCTTTCTTGACCATCAAGTTGCCTCTTCTTGCAATCTTCTTCACCATCTTCTTCTTCGTCAAGCCTCTCCTCCTTGGATCTTACTATCTAGGTTGCAATTGCAACATGGTTGGGCAGACGGTCATGCGGATTGTGCGCCCCTGCTTCAAGCCCGACCACCAGCTCGCCGTCGCCGGCGGCGGCACCAGGGATGGATTGCTCTGGTACAAGGACACCGGGAGGCATGCTTGCGGGGACTTCTCCATGGCCCTCGTGCAGGCAAACAACCTTCTTGAGGATGCCAGCCAGGTCGAAGCTGCCCCTCTTCTCGCCCACTCCTCCTGCACTGCCACATTCGTCGGCATCTACGATGGCCATGGTGGCCCGGAGACTGCTCGTTTCATTGCACAGCATCTCTTCCCCAATCTAAAGAGTATGTAATGTACCCTCTTATCGCTATTCACAATCATTCCTCTTATTTCTCTCAATACTATACCAATCAGCATAGGAGTAGCATGTTGCTGACAACTTTTACTGTTGCTTCCCTGCAGAATTTGCTACGGAACATCAAACTGTTTCAGTTGATGTCATTCGCAAATCCTATGCTGCCACGGAGGAGGGGTTTCTCAATCTTGTAAGGAAGCAATGGCTCATCAAACCGCAGCTTGCCTCCGTTGGTTCCTGCTGTTTGGTTGGCATCATCAATGAAGGAGTTCTCTATGTAGCAAATACTGGCGATTCCCGTGCTGTTCTAGGGAGACTTGAAAGGGGTGTTAGGGACATTAAGGCTGTTCAGCTGTCAGCCGAGCATAACGCAAGCATTGAGTCTGTAAGGGAGGAATTAAGACAGTTACACCCAGACGATCCACGAATCGTGGTCCTAAAGCACAATGTTTGGCGTGTCAAAGGCCTTATTCAGGTATTTGTTTCACTTTGATGACTTCTGTATAACAGATTGCATCTGAAAATATTCCATGTCCACCGCACTCCGGTTTATTAACTGAGTGGGTATACAATTTGTGAGGTTTCACAATATTGCTCACCTTTACCATATAATAGCATAAGTACTCATACCTTGCCTTGCCAATTTGTGATGTGCTCAGGTTTCCAGAACGTTAGGCGATGCCTATCTAAAAAGTACAGAATTTAACCGACAGCCTCTTTTGGCGAGATTCCGGCTTCCAGAACCCTTCCACAAACCAATTCTTTCTCCAGAACCATCCATAGAAGCACATAAACTGTGTACAGAAGACCAATTTGTGATATTTGCATCAGATGGACTATGGGAGCACCTGACCAATCAGGAGGCTGTGGATATAGTTAACTGTTCGCCACGAAATGTAAGATGATATCCCTAACTTTCTGACACTTTTTTTTTCGCGGAGTTCTCAATTAGTTCCATGTCAGTCATGTCTTTATCTTTGAAATTTAAGAAGAATCAACATTAATTTTAATGTCAGACGAGTGCTGAGTTTTTTTTTGTTAGAACAGCAAACATCCTAGGGATATTCAACAACCTCTGTGATGGGTCACACATAACATGATGTTGCTTCAGATGCTTCAAGCCATATATTTAACTCTAATGGAATTTATATCTTTTGAATTTATAAGTTCCATTTGCAGACCACTTCCTTAAGTTCTTGTTTCAAACCAGAATAACTGCACACTTTCCCCTGAGTTCACTCTATTTTGTGAATTAATTCATTGACTTATGTTTATCCAGGGTTTGCTTTATTGTTGTGTCTTTTGATTTTTGTTGTATCTTTGTAGAATCGAGTATAGTATCTCGGGAAAAGTGAATTTGCCTTGCTCAGGTTGATCTTCACATGTCTAATGCTCATATTTTGCAACCATGATCCCCTTTTCTTGCTAATTGCTGCGTGCTCTAAATGTTATGATGCTAACATCTTGTTGCTAACTTTTGCCCCCAAAAAAACTGTAGGGTATTGCAAGAAGACTAATAAAAGCAGCTCTGCGAGAGGCAGCAAAAAAAAGAGAAATGAGGTACTCAGACTTGAAAAAGATTGATCGCGGGGTCAGGAGACACTTTCACGATGATATTACTGTTGTAGTACTATTCCTGGACTCTGCTCTAGTTGGCAAGAGATTCTATGGTGGCCCATTACTTTCACTGAGGGGTGGTGACGGTGCTTCAACGCTTGCACAGAAAAGCTGAAGATGATAGAGGTTTTCTGAGGGCGTCTTATATCCTTGGTATCTTGGCTGGTTAAAGGGTGGAGCATATTAATTTTGAATTCTATAATATGTACGGGTAAACTTATACCTTTGCATGAGCTCAGGAATACAAATATTCATCACATTACTCCTATGCGGTTGGCGAAACCTGGGAGCTGCATAACTTCAGGTATCATTGCTTTATCTTTCAGTGGATGAAACTCGATCAATGTTTTTGAAACATGGGACGAGGGCCTCCTGAGATATCTTGAGATAATTATAGCTCATATCCCTTCTTTTATTTTGCAGCATCTCCCTCTCCGTCTCTCGAGTCTCCATTGTACTATATGCTAGAGAGTGCTTTGGAGAGTTTGAAGCTGGAGGTAGCCCTGTGGAATGAGAGCCGGACTTGTTCGCGTTTAGCTTTGGACTTTGAATATCTGTCCATCTCACCACGGCAGAAGAAAAATCCATACCATTTCGTTTATTCAGTATTTTCGTTCTGTGGTAGTACATATTTATATAACAGAGAGAACTCATGCAAGTGAGAATTACAATTTTGATTGCAGCATCGTATTGAACTGACTTATTTGTAAAGCGTTCCTTTGGCAAATCTTTGGATGTTGAGAGCAAGTTAGTTATCGTCATTCATCAGTTTGTCACTATGTAAAGAGTTGCAGCTGTGTGAGCAAAATATCCAATTTATAGAATTTGTTAGTTACTTGCTCTGTTCATTTTTATAGGGCGTTAAAAATTTGAAGATTTTGAGCAACAACTACTTAGTCCATGCACGTTGGTGTGTAGAAGTTACTAACCTTCGTCCCCAAAAAGAGTGCAATGCACATGGACTGGTACATGACACACTATAGGTTTTATAACTATTATTAAGAACAAAATTTATGATGAGAAGTTAATACTCAAGATGTACCCTTGAAGACTGAAATTGAAAATATACCTTATAAAGGTCGGAAGATAAACAAGTCCATTGATGATGAACAAAATACATTGGATGCATGCTAATATAAAATACGTGGTACTTGATGAATCAGGGTATGTCAGCAACGAACATAGGATTTGCCTTTTACTTATACTGCATTGGTAATTCAGTGAAAGGAATTACTCAGCTCACCCAAAAAGTTGAAAGAAAATTATGTGTCTTAGTAAACATCAATCAACATATAAACATGCTCTTTCGGGCCGGGCTGCGGCCCAATAGCCCCCACAACCCTAGGCTGTGCCTCCCCCATTCAGCCATATTCCCCAATCTCAATCTGACGACGGCGCCGCCGCCGGCATCCCTGACTCACCGGCACGGCTGCATCAGGCGCCGCCGCCGCCGCCGCCACGATCGGAAGGAAGTAAGTAAGTTTGGAGCATGATGGCTCTACGATCGGCGGCCGGTAGGCTGGCGTCGTCCAGCCGCCGCCTCTTCCTCCCCTCTCTCGGCACCAGCATCCACACGTCCTTCCTCCATTCCCACGCCACCAGCTTCGGTACGCTACCTCCTTACCAATAATCTTCTTGTCCAAACAAAACTCATTCATTCATCTCCTCCTCTTGCTTCCTCAGGATACAAGCAAGTAGCTGAAGAGGAGAAAAGCAAATTGGTCGGTAATGTCTTCAGCAGCGTCGCCTCCAGTTACGATCTCATGAACGATCTTATGAGCGTTGGACTACATAGGTTGTGGAAGGACAGGTTTGCTTCCAATCTCCTCCTCCTCCTCCTCCTCCTTTTTATATGCCATCATGCCAGGCTTACCAGATTCATCTCCTCTCTCTTTTAAGGCTCATCTCAAAGCTTAATCCTTTTCCCGGGATGAAGCATCTTGATGTGGCTGGTGGAACAGGTAATGCTTTGCTTCTTCCTTTCTTGCCTTGAGCATTAACATCCTAAGATGCCATGTACTATGCACAGCTTACTGACTCGACTAAAAATAATGAACATAGCCTTGGTAGTCAAAAGTTAACATTGTATTTGCGTTCCTCTGCATTTTTTGGCATGTCTGTCACACAAGTCTAAAACACCGATGTGCTGTGTTCCATGTGCTAATATCCCCATTTCCTGTGTAATACTGCAAATTATTTGTATGATCATGCGCATCAATTAGGTGGTGTGTTAACTATGGAACTTTTCTTGTTCTAAACATGCGCGCTGTCCTAAAATAAGGTGATTTTACACCTGATGTTTCAATCACTTGTTTCACTACTAGTCTGTTGTTCATGAATGATATTTCAACAAGTCCAAGTAAACGGTTACTTTCCTTCTCAAAGAAATGAAACAAGTTTTATGTAGTTCCTCGCTAATCTCGTTTTGAAATTGGAAAGTAATTCATCCAATGATTCTCTATGCCTTCAGGGGATGTTGCCTTCCGTGTGCTCGAGAGAATCAACAGCGTGAGCCATAGAGCTATGCAGGGTACTCTTACTGATATTGAAGAAGAGACACAAATCTATGTTTGTGACATTAATCCAAATATGCTGAATGTTGGAAAGAAACGTGCTTCAGAAAGAGGTTTGGATTCATGAAATTTCTTAGCATCATGCCACCTTTATTTCACATACTGCTTCCTGTTGTCCAATGGTTGATTTTGTTTTCTTTTTATTTCAGGATACAAAGAAGGGCATTGCCTTAGCTGGATACAAGGAGATGCTGAAGCTCTGAGTTTTGAGGATGGATCTATGGATGGCTATACTATTGCGTTTGGGATCAGAAATGTGACACACATTGAAAAAGCTCTATCAGAAGCTTACAGGTCGGCCCATAATAATCTTGAACTAATTGACTGTATTTATATTTGATCGTGATTTTCCAATGTCCTATATGTGTAGTATGTTTGGATCAAATCATTACATGGTTCCAAAGCGCTTTTCCTTTTTATTAATGTCTAATCTCAGCTTCTATCAAATACTGTTAGTTTCACATGGATTTACATGTTTCAGAGTCCTAAAGCGAGGGGGAAGGTTCCTATGCTTGGAATTGAGTCATGTAGATGTTCCGCTTTTTAAAGAGATGTAAGTTTCTTTAGCCAATTATGTGTTTCTTTTCTACCTAATTTAGAAATACAGGTATGGTAGTTTCTTGTACTATCTTCCAAGTGTCTTCTTATACATGGTGTAAAATAAAATAGAATACCAGAGTTAAATCAGTTGTGAACAATTACATTTTTAGCTTTCATCACTTCTAATCATTTCTATAAAGCTATTGTCCTAGTACTATACCAAGCTATGTATTAAAATGTTGAGGGTTCTAAAAATGAAAATATTACTTGAGATGTCTCAATGGTTTAAAGATACCCTTCTTCTGGGGAAAAAGAATATTTGGAGTTTCTTCCTACCAGTGCTTGCGGAAATTAACAATTCTGAGGATTGTAAAAAACAAAAGTAATACCTGTGGTGATTTGTCAGTGGACAGCTTAATCCAACTGGAAAAGTTTCCCTTCTGTTAGAAAATATATTTGAAGCTTCTTCCTGCCGGTTCTTGTGGAAATTTGATGCCAAAGTTTTTGCATAGTTCTGTTAATAATGGAGAGTGAATCTGTACACATGAACAAAGCTGTGACCAACATTTGTGAGACCATTAGACCAGAATATTTTTAGCTGGACAGTTTCTGTAAAATATGCATAGTTACTACTCCCTCCGTCCCAAAATATAAGGAGTTCATCCAACCAAAACTCCTTGTATTTTGGGATGGAGGAAGTAGTATTTAACAAGGAGTCATTCTTGTGGCATTTAAAGTTTTAAATAAACAAATAGCATATCTATCATGTGTATATAGTTGCCAGTTACCTTTCCATCGATCTGTTGACAAGTTCTTGATTCTTTTGGCCTTTTCTTCAGTTATGATGTTTATTCATTTTCTGTGATTCCGGCTGTTGGAGAACTAGTTGCTGGTGATCGCCAGTCATACCAATACTTGGTTGAGAGTATCCGCCGGTTTCCAAATCAGGTAATTCTGGTTCTTTATTATCCTTGCCTGCTGTTGAGCTGCCTTGTTATGATTAACTATTGACAACATGAATGTACATTTGTTGCTTAGAATTTTGGTTTTAAAAGGCTTCCTACTGTATGCTGTCCACTCCAGTATAGGCAACTAGCAACCAGTAACTTATAAAAGGTTCATACATATTGCTTTATGTGCCCACGGCAAGAGACATTAAGCAGAAATATAGGAAAGTTTTATCGAGACAGCTGAGGTGTGTCTTTTGCATATCTGTTGATCAAACTTATGCTTTTCCAGGAAAAGTTTGCTCAGATGATCCAAGAAGCCGGATTTGAGAGGGTAGAATACGAAAATCTGGTGGGTGGTGTGGTTGCCATTCACTCTGGACTGAAACTGTAGAGCATTGTGGGTTTCAAATTTGATAGATACTTTACTGTTACTCCTACGGCAAGGTCTTGTGAAGCGGGCGTTAAGAATCAGGACCTAACAAACTAACTCAATCTTGTAATAGTAGTTAACATTGCAATAAATCCATGCAGTGTTTATGAACAAGTGTCTTGTATTTATTGAAACTCTCTTCTTTCTTTTGGAGAATGAATCTCTTGAGGCGACATGTAACGACGTTGTGTTTATTTAGTTTAGAGTAGTCGTGGTGAAGCTGTTGCATCCTCAGGAGGTAAAAAAGTAGTAGAGTCCTGCTATACGAGTACTCATGACTGATTGTACGTATTAGCCACTTGGAAAGTAGTAGTTATTATCTATCAAGAGCCATTATGCAGAGGTTGTTATGTCCAAAATTGAGATGTTACAAGGAATGAGCGAGGTTCCAAATCGAAGGTCGGATGGCTGGCTATAAATACCCTGTGCCTACCTGGGTTGCAGCTTGGCAAGGAACCTGAGATCGGGCTGCTGCTTCTGGAGGACAGGGGTGACGCGCGCCAGCAGCGATGGCTTCTTGGCCTTGGCCGGGAACAGGAACGACTGCAGAGGCACCTTGGACTTGGACACGACGCGCGTCAATGGCAGCGGTGGCGGCGGGGCTCCGGCTGCAGCTCCGTCGGCTTCATGCAGGGCGACGCCCCCGTGCTGCAGCTTCTTCTCGATCTGTGCCTGGAGGCCCTTGACGTGGTCCTGGCCGGCCTGCAGCTCGTCGGACACCCGGTTGTTCTCCTGCTGCATGTTGAGCACCTCGCCCTGGAACTTGGCCGCCTGGTACGACGTGAACTCTCTTCCTCCTCCTTGTTGTTGGTCCAGCGCCGCCGTGATCTCCTCCTGCACGTCGCACAGGGACGCGAACCTGCACTGCAGCTCCCCTCGCAGCATCGCGTTCTGCTCCGACCAAACCTGCAGCTCCGTCTTGAGCGCCCTCAGCTGCTGCTCCTGCTTCTGCTTCTGCTTGCTGTCGCTATTCTCGTTGCCGTCGGTGGCCGGCTGCAGCTGCTGCATCAGCTCGTCGTGCTTGCGCTGGAACTCCTGCACCCGCTGCAGGGACGAGCTGAACTTCATCCAGAACTCGAGGTTCTCCTCCAGCAGCGTGTCGATGTCCTTGCGGAACTTGTCCTCCAGAGGCGACGACGACGACGTCACCACCGCTGGCAGCCGCAGGTCCTCCAGTTTCACCTCCTCGCTCTCGTCGCCTTCATGGATGGTCGACCCCATTCTGATCATCCTCGAGATGGACGACAGGCTCTGCTTCCTGTGATGTCCCAGCGAATAGCTCGGCGTCCTCCGATGGCCACGCCGACCTCCGCTGCCGTCTCCTCCTGCTGCCTCGGATGAGCCACTGCTGACCAGATCACGCAGCGACCGGATCTCATGCATGCACTCCTGGTTCTTCTTCTCCACCTCAGCCAGCCTCCTCTTGGCATCCTTGTTCTCCTCAAGGAGCGCCCTGTACTCGGCCACTAGGACAACCTTCTTCTCTTCTTCTTCTCCTTTTCGCTTCCCCGTGCCATCGGGGTCATCCACCGCAGCTGGAGCTTGTTTCTCTTCATCGTCGCAGCCTCCCAGGTTGTCGGACGAGATGTGACGCAGCCGTACCAACGACCCTCTCTCCCGCGAACATCCTCCTGCTTTCTCCTGTCCAACGTCCACCGCCTGGGCCTCCTCCTGCGTCGCTGTTGGATCAGCGTCATCGGATGCCGGCTCCGTCCGGGGTTCAGCAACATCATCCATGCCTCCTGCATCGTCCTCCTCCTCGGTGCTTGATGCCTTCCCATCCGCCACTGCCGGTGTGGTGCCTGCATCGTGTTGATCACAAGACTGCAACATCTCCGATATACCACTCAGTCTGCTTATGGCTTCGCTGAAATTTGAGCGGATTGTGCTCTCGTCTTTGTGGAAGCAGCTTTCAAGAGCCTGCACTCTCACCAGCTCCTCTTCTAGCTTCTTCAGCTTCTCATTTACTTCATCTGGGTCACTCACATTCTCTCCCTCCAGACTCTGCAGACAACTCTCCAACTCGCTGTTCTCTCGACACAGCCTGTCTATCTGTGAGCTCTGCGATGACACCATAAGCTCCAAATCAACCACTTTGTCCACAAGTTCATCGATATGTTCTGTAATTTCTGCCACGGAGATGCTGCCGTCCCTCTCAAAATGTTCCTTGATCTTCTCGAGCACTGTCTGCGTCTCAAATTCACCCCGTTTGATATGCTGCACCTCTTCCATCTCAATGCCATGATTCTTCCTCGCGTTTTTATCACAAGGATCTGGAGAATCCGGCAAGGATTTTCCATGCCCATCCATTACAGCCTTGATCTTCTCACGTAGAACCCTGACCCTTTCTGACTCACCCATTGCCTGGCTAGCAGATGTCTTCCGCTGTTCCTGCAATTTCACAATGGTGTCTTCACAAGATTTAAGGGCTGTTGCTGTCATCAGTGCCCGGGCTTCATCATCCTCAATCACCGCACTTTCATCAAACTTATCTTGGAAATGGCATACCTGTTCCTGCATTTCATTGATTTGCTTCTCAAGATCCCAGTACTTTGCAATGCCGCTCTCGTATGAGCTTTTGATGAATTCTTTCTCGGTCTGCATCACAAGTATCTCTTTCTGTAGTCTGCTGATCTCCTCCCGCGCGTTGTCCTTGTCGATTGGAGCTGACGTCGTGTTCTTGTTCATCGACCCTGCAGGCTGCTCTCCTCCTTTCTTCTTCTTCATCAATCCGTCAACAGTCGACTTGTGAATTTTACGTGGATCGACTGGGGTAAACGCCTTGGGGATATTGTCATCCTCCTCTTCTAGCATTGCATACTGTACTTGGTCAGGGAAAGCTGTCGCGATGGTATGGTTTGCTTTGTGCAGTTCCCCTGAAATGATGTCGTACCGGTCGGCTAGACTCCTGTACGCCCTGTACACTTCTTCCACTTGAGTGATCACCTCCGGCCGCCTTTTGTAGTACATCTCTGCCCTTTTTGAAAAGGAATCAGCTTCCTCTCCAAGGAGTAAGAGCATGCACTTCACTCTGTGTTCCATATCTGCATATATATATATCCATGGGATCAGAAACACAATTTTCTATATGATTTTACAGCAGATAATATTTCATACACATCATTGGTTTCATAGCTTCAAAAAGGCCCTAATTCTGTCACGGGCATCAACATTATTTTGTTTTGCTAGCAAGGATAACTGCAACAAAAACCGCTGAAAACACAGAAATAAAGCTCCCAAACAGGAGATACAGTTTCCTGATATGACAATATTCTAAAGTAAATTTAAATATTTTTTAAGGCGATTGCTTTCCATCTAGATATATAATGTTTCTTTGTCCCCTTTACCAGGTTGGATCATATCAATTGTATGCATATGCATTCACCTCAGTTCTGGAGGTTCAGCAATTTACACATTCGATTTGGTCCAAATTGATACCCAGTCCCGTTCCCATAAGCAATACATGTTTAATCTTCAGATCAACAAGCCTAAACTGATTCTGATGGTGCAGATTTACCCAGAAAAGTGAAGAGAATATGCGTATTAATTTAGAGATGTGATATCGTGCTACTCCGAATAAGAATATATCTGCAGGGCATATATTCTTATTAGAAATATATCAAGAATCACATGGATGGAAGGCTTAGAATAATTTCGTTATTCTCCCCATTGAAGAACTTCTAAGATTGAACAAACCAATAAATCTCCCATATAAGTACATACATAACTGACTCACAGAAATGTGCGCAACCGCACAAATGTATGATCAAAAAGATCAAGATGATATATTGGATGGTCACCTTGGAGGTGGCTATCAAGCCATTTGGACTGCTTGGTGCGGATGTGGCTCGCCCACCACCATGAATACGCATTGCTCGCCGCCCGCTGCAGCATCCTGCCTCCTCTGTCTCTTCCTCCTTCACCTTCTCCAAAATCCAAAGCATTAGTCTTTCCTGTGCATGAAAACTAACACACGAGAACAGAGAAGTGGCAAATCAAAAGAGCAAGAAAGGAGGAGGGAGGAGATGCCATTGAGAGGCTCATAGCCAAGTCCATTCAATGGCTAAATATAGTTAAGATGGTGAGAGGTTAAAGGAAGGGAGAACACACAGCAGATGCACAAACATGTACATAATAGAATTGCTTAAATGCAGATGGAAAATTAACAACTGCGCTGAAGTGGCAGATCAAATGAGACAACATGCATACAATACTGCTACCTAGCTGTGCCCCACGATGGAATGGAAAAGGGTTCTACTTCTAAATTACTTGCTATATTCTTTTAGAAAGAAAAGCGACATTTCCTATTGTTCCAAGAGGCAATCTGATTAACTATCAACCTTCTCACATGAGAAAAACTAGCTGGGTGACCCGCGCAATTGCGCGGCTAGCACCCATACAAAATTATTTATTTTCTACATATGATTTTACTTAAGATTTATTAAATATTTATCTCGTTGTCTTAGGATTTTGAAAGCTGAACTTTATCATCCGCATGTTTCTAATTTTATAGTTTTTAAAAATCACTTCGGTCGCTACCCCTTACTTATTTGTTAGGCCTTTATTTATTTGTCAATCTATCACTATTTTTATTCATCTTCTATGAAACCTTTAAAAATTAGACATTTTAGTTTTTAGAGTTCATGGTCTAGTTGGGTTTTGTTTTTAGAATTTTTTTAAAGTTCCATCAAACACCGCCACTGTACTCCTCTACGATCCCTCCGTTGCATCTTCTTTTTATTATCATTGGGATTTTAAAAATCGAATATAATTATCGTTTGGGTTCATTTTATACTTTTTAGAAATCCCGCTAAACCGTCAGCGGCTTTGCCATTGTACTCCTCTACGCGCGACTCGCTCGCTGTCTCCCCTCTTATTGTCATTGAGATTTTAAAAATTGAACATGATTATCATTAGCGTTTATTTTTTTTACTTTCTAGAATCCCGTAAACTGCTGCAATCGTGCTGCTTAATAGCTTATCCGTTATGTCTCCTCTTAATCATCATTGGGATTCTATTTGGGATTTTGTTTATATGTTTATAGTTTTTTGTATGTTCCATCAACTACCACCACTTTACTTCTTTATAGGCCTATTGTTTTTCCCTCTTTATTGTTATTTTATATCGTTGTGTTCTAGATGAACTATTCTTTTCGAAAAATTCATATTTCTTATTTAATATTTTTTAAATTGTATTCCTACTTGAACTCTTATAATTATATTTCTATTTTCAAAATTTATTTTATTTGTTATTCCGAATTTTAATTAATCTCGTTATATGTTCCAGATGGTCTATTCTTTCAATAGTCTTTATTTTTTGTTACAAATTTTAGTTATTTATAAATTGTATTTCTAGTTGAACTCTTATTTTTATTTTTCTAATTTCTGAATTTATTTTTCTTATTTCGAATTCTAATTAATCTCGTGTTGTGTTACAGATGAATTAATTGTTGTTTCAATATTTTTTATTCTGAATTCTAGTTATTTCAAAATTGTATTCCTACTCGAACTCTTATTTTTCTTTCCTAATTTTAGAAATTTATTTATTTATTATTCTGAATTTTAATTAATCACGTATTGGGTTCTTATATGGACTCCTTTTTCAATATTGCTTATTTTTAATTCGGAATTTTAGTTATTTTTAGATTGTATTTTCTACTTTGACTCTTTTTTTCTTTTTCTTCGATTAATGTGGGAATTTCTAGCCTCCACAATGAACGTGATGTCTTCTTTCGAGTTATCTTAATAATATAATAGATAGATAGATAGATAGATAAGTAAAGGCCATTTAGAATTCATGAATTTAATGAAAAAAACATCAAGCCTCTGAAATTCCTGCAAAATTCCTACATTTCGAACAGGCTTAATATCACCAGCCTATATGTTGACACTGGATTTTTTTTTCTCTTTGAATAAGCTGACATACACCAGAGAGACAAGTGCCTTCCATGCATCGAACAGTGCCTCTGATGTTAAACTCCCTTTCCTGCTCCTGTCAAAGCGGCATTGCCTCGATGAGATTATTGTGGAATCTTTACTGTTTCACAATAATTTGCAACCCATGCATGAGCACTTTCCAAAACCCGGAGCTCGCCGCCAAGTAGATCTTTGGCCATTTCTTTTCTGAATGGATGCATGCTCCTAGAGGCAGGACCATCAACAATTTCAAGTTGCTGCAATATAGAAATTAAATTAGATTATTCAATTTTACTGTTTAATTGCAGTTTTGCATCACTCAAGTCTTCAATGATAGTTTCAATTTGTGTCCCTCTTTTGATTATAGTACGTATACAAATTTTTAATTGGTGCATTAATCTCTCAAACATCGTAATAATAAGTTATATATATGCATGTCTTACTTCCTCCGATCCAAAATATAGGCCGTTTTGGAGTTGTGCACAAAGAGTGACAAAAGTGACTAATGAATTTGATGGCCTTAAATTATTTTTGCATTGGAAAACATGGGCAATTTATTCATGAGAGAAGCAGCATATGTAACAGAAAACAGTGCATTTAAATTTGGAGCAGAATTGAGAAAGCTAAAAATGACCTATATTTTGGATTGGAGGGAGTATTTGTGTTTGCCAAAGAATGCATGTGTATAATTTGCCAAGTGCATTCCTTTACATAGCCACTTACAATCGTGTGAATCTGTTTCTACTTTAAGAATAATAGCAACATTGTTTTCATACATGTCATAAAACATAAGCGCTGACGGAATGGGAAAAATGCAAAAGGATATTTGGAATTGTAAGTTACTTTTTCAATAGACAAAACTCTTGTTATTCTTGGTGCCCTCACCTCAATAGCTGCAGAATGGCCCTGAATCATTTCAGCAAAGTGCAAGAGCAACCTGCGGTGAGCATGGATTTCTCTCTCCATATTCTTCAAAGGACATCTGGCAAGCCTACCATCACTTTCAGCAGCCTCCATGGTGATCTCTTCGAGTTCTAAAGATGTTGTTATCATGCCATTGGATATCAACAGAAACTCTTTAGTATCTAACCTAAAGGGGCTGTCAGGCTAAAGGCAAAACAAGAACAAATATGCTACTAGCATAGCACCTTCAAGTGACATGGCAGAGAAGACCCGAAGAAATGCACGCAGAATCAGAGGAATCCCAATGCCTTTGCTCTGAGAGGATTTGACTTCCCTGTTTCCATTCTTTGAATTTAAAATGCAAGTAGAGACAATTTTCTTATATCACGCCAAAGCTATTACAGAACAACAACTTTTTGACTATTTCAAATGTCTCATTACAGAAAATATTGAATTAGTGGACACGAGAAAACATTTACTGATAAAATTTCTCCAGATACATAAGCTAGTGTTTCAAAGTTTATTCAAGCTTAGCATATCACTTTGCAATTTGTTTTTAAGGGGTTTGTGGTCATAGTTCAACACGAACAGTTGAACTCATGATGACCTCGGTCCAAGGCCCTCCAACCTTCATGTTGTTAATGAAGTTAGCCTGCCTCTACTCAATTTCAAGGTTCAGCATGCTATCAGAAAAAAAAATGTCTACAGCCTAAACATGTCCAGTATCTCTATATTAATAGAGCAGATAAAATATAGCAACTGAAGAGTGAATGGAACTGGTCATAAAGAGCTGACCAACAACATACTTTATGACAAAAGAAGTAGTAGAGCTTAAATTGCACATATCTTCAAATATTGGAAGCCTATGCTTTTGCCATATGTCAAGCTTCTTCTTGTATAGTGGATCTTGGACTGGCATATCTATCCGAATAAGTGCCTGACCAGTAAAAAGGAGTTACTCGAACACCATGTGCAACAATACATACAAAGGGCAGCGATTTTTGAAAAATCAATATGCACTTAACATGTAATATTTCTTGGTCAATGAAAAAAGAAGTTTAATTAGACCTTAAGAACTATATTTTTATTTTCAATGACATGTAGTCCTCAATAATAAAATCACAAAGTTTTCAAGTGACAAAGATGCGAAAAATTGGTATGTGTTTTTTATTGTTTTATTTTACATAATATAAGTGTCTTTTTAATTTTTAGTAAGCATTCCTTCCTCCTGGAAATTTGGAGATTTGAATTTTAGAGCTAGGCTGCTGGTTTACCTGGTCATATATGTTTCTGGCGAGTGTAAATCCAAAGTTGAGTGCCAGTGTAGCATTCGAGTATTTCCCATATCTTATCATCACCTAAAATTGTAGTGAACACTTCAGATTTCAGAGCTAGCAGAAATACATAAAAATAAATGAAGCACGGTTGCCTCCATTCCCAGAAACAATTTTGTGATAAGGATAAAGATGCAGCTCATGGATTTGGCTACTCACAGTTTATCAGGCTATTTAAGTGTATAGAATAAAGCATAATAACTAGTAGCAAGAATCACCTGTTCACCAACAGCATAATTCCTGTCAGCAATGATCTGCAAGTTGTAAGAAATAAGAGTAAAGTATGTTACTTTGGTATCTCTAGGTGGACAAGAAATTATGTAAAAGATCTCTGTAACCATACAACATATAGCCACAAAAGTACACAGATAGGTGTGGAACTACAGATGGTTACCTCACAAACATCTTTCTGCTCATCATATAGCAAAACAGAACCAAAAACACCATCATGGTTGAGGAAATCTGCAAATGGAATCTAAATGACACTTTCAGTATCACGAAAATGTTAGGGCATTATGCATGTAGTCCATTTAAGCTGCAAAAAGATGATAGGAAATAAATGAGAGAAACTGTACCAGCGATACACCTCTACGAGTCCGCCAAGCTCGAGAGGAAACTGCATGTGCCATGTAAAAAATGCCCCCAAGTTTACAGTCTCTCCTATTATATTACTTTTGGACATTAAAACTCAAATGAAATACCACTGTACATTGCAAGAAGGTCCAGGTGGAAGTGCCCTTCTTACTAATTTGTTTTAACCAACAATCAGAGGGATTCAATGTCTGACATGAGGAAATAAACATGTATAGTTTCAAAACAGTGAGACTGTTCCCAGCCTTGTTCCAACATGTTGAAATGCCAAAACTAGTTTAATATATTTACTACTAATTTATATCTTCTTCCTGAAATGAGGAGTTGAGGCGATGACACATTCTACATCAATCCCTCCTCTATCAGAATCTTTAGTGTCTTTGTAAATGATTGCATAATATGCCATTATCCACTTAAGTGTATATGAATGTGGATATAAAACCTGATGTGAATTATGTATTCCAGATTTGATTATGTTTGTTTACAAACCTCTGCAATGCATGGGAGCCATGCTAGCAATGTTGCATGACGTGACCGATGTACTCAACTTGCATGCATTAAGCAACATCAAAGACGAATTCAACGAGGCCTTAAATGTTACTACATACCCAATGCAGAAGCATGCATGAAATCCCCCAATTTAACTTCTCCAAACAAATGTGGGAAATGTTCAAGAGCCTTGCATATGAAAAGGATAAAAATGAGATTGGTGGAAAAGGATAGATTGGATGTGCATATTGCGTGCATAGATAGAGAAAAGGAGGGTACAAACTGGCTTCAGTGCCAAAAATTCCTTTTTAGCTAGTTCCTTCTGTTGAAGGGCTTCATCATAAATTGAGCTGTTTTGGACCGCATGGAGCTCATTTAGATCCCAGAACACCTGGAGCAAAGTAGAGATTTTCGCTGCATCAAATCTCTGTTCGAAATGCATATAAAACTGGGATCTTTGAGAATAGAAAAGGTAAAACAATCAGGCCCAAGTTAATATATGTTTGCATTGAAATACCATGTTATGCATCTGATCCTTGGTGGGAAGAGATTTAATATATGGCGCCCATCCTGATTCCTACATCATAAAAGGAAGCCTTTTTGTTGAGAATGATATGTGAGGAGGGGAGGGGGAGGGGAAATATTAGAGAGAAAGAGGTACATTTCCCAAGTGTTGCTCCATGATGAGGAGCACAGCAAGCTTAGATGTATCTCCAACAGCATGCTCAAGTAAGCTGTGAAACTTTTGAGGAAGTTTATCAAGGGTAAGCTGCTGCACATACATACATACAGATAAGGAATGTGTGGCAATAGAAAGGTTGTAGCAGAGCTGAGGGGGAAGGAAGGAAGTATTATTATAAGGTCATTATAGTAGGAACATACAACATGGTAAGGAACTTGCATTATACAGTCCCCTTCTTGAATGGGCTCCGATGCAAATAATGACCTGAACGAACAAAAAGCTACTAGTAACAATTTTATTAAGTTATGTAGTAGAAAGAAAACAAATTAAGGGAGAGAATGAGAATGACCTTCCAAAGGCAGAGGTTCCGAGAGATAATACAGAAGAAATGTGGGTTCCAGACTTGCTGCGCAGCCAACGCAGGAATGCAGTGCAGTCGCCGCTGCCCCCCTTTGAATTCCAAAACATTATCAATAATACTGCACTGATAGTAGGCAGTAGCAGCTGAAGTTATATTATTATGAAGCATATAGAAAAACCCCTACCTTGGAGGCGGAGATTGCGGCGGCGGCGGCGGCGGCGCAGCGGCGGGGTGCGGACCGGAATCGCATCGCTCCAGACTCGAGAGCCAGACGTGGGATTGGCCTTTGCGTTTGCTAGCTCAACAAGGCCTTGGGCCCCAACAAAAGAGGCCCAAAAAAAAAGTCTTACAACGACCACAGTGGGAGTCGAACCCACGACCTTCTGATCCGAAGTCAGACGCGCTAATCCACTGCGCTATGCGGTCGCTTCCATTTCCTAGTTTTCTATTCAGTTTTATTTCATATAAAAGGACAGTTACTGTACGTTTCACTGAACAGAAGACTTGTGACTGTATGGGAGTACTCTTGTCTTTTAAACACAAAAATGTACTCATAATTGATAGCCAGAAGGCAAAAACACGCGCTGATTACTCTGGGGATGCATGCGATGTATCTAGGAAGCATCATATCTAGCCAAAGCAGAGAATATTAAAAATTAGAACGTGGCTTGCAAGCTAGAACAAACACGTACGCGCTCATCCATCCATCCATCCACCCACTGATTACTTCAATTAATTAATACTAATAGAGATCGTCAAAAAATTAATACGTACAAGCTAGCACCAGGATAAGTTCGAACTTGAACTTTTCTTTTCTTTTTCTTCTCCACTCACCTACCTAAGCCGGCCGGCTAGCTTTCCCCTGATAGAAGAAGAATTCCATTTCTTTTCGTTTCAAGTTAGATATGCCAGTAGTATTAGTAGCTACTAGTAGGAATCTGTTCAGTTCACACTAATTCAATGTCATTAGTACTCATATTAATTTGTATCATTGTGTGTGAATTGTACAGTACTAATGTACCCTAGACGGACTTGCACACCGCGAGGCGTACTTCGGCGTATGCCTAAATACGTACGTACATTTAACAATCGTTGATCCACATATATCTACTATTCCTATATAAATATATCCCCGTTAGCTGCGATTATTTGCATCCATATCGTCAAAAATATCATAACCATTGGATCATTATACATTTTAGATATCAACCACTGGATACAACAGAAAAGCTAATAACATGTGACCCATTTCTCGCATTAACCGCAAATGAATCTTCTTTATTTCTGATGTCGATTGCTATTAAAGTAATGGTACTCAAAGAATTACTCACTCTTTCTCTTTAATAATCTCAACAATTCGAGCACAGAGTCCATCTCCATGGCTCCTGCTACCATGCTGTACTTTTACCTATATTCTTTCATCCTATTCAAAATCATAGGTCTTCAACCATAGTTCAGTTGGTAAGGCATAATTTGTGCTACATAGTAAGTATATATATATATATATAATCTTTGCTTAAATTTACAGATATATGTACTAAATCTGTGATACCGCCCTATCAATTTTCTTACCCCCCTCAGATTTCATAAAAAAATCGCTTTTATAGATTTCCATATACTAAGTAGTACTTACAGATAATAGTAGACATAATAATGTAAAAGTAATGAAGCAAGCAGTAAGTAGAGTAGAGCGGTGTGGATCAGAAGGCGGCGGAGGCGCGTGGAGGCATGGGCGATGAGGGGGGGGAGGTGATGGGCCAGAACTGTGCGGGCTTGATCTTGGAGACGGTGCTGAGCACGGCGAGCGGCGTGACGTCCCCGACCACGGTGACCTTCTTGGTGGCGATGTCGATGTCCAAGGAGGTGACGCCATCCATCCTGGAGATGTGCTTCTTCACCTTCCCCGCGCACCCCTTGCAGTGCAGGGACACCCGCAGGACCACCACCTGCGGCTGCACCGACGACGACTCTCTCTTTTCTTCAGGAGCTATGATCTCATTCTCCTCCGCCGCAGCAGCAGAGGAGGAGGAGGAAGCCTCGGCGGCGGCGATGAAGGGCGGCGGCAACTCCATATTGTCATCCGCGCTGGGTTGCATCCGGGCGGAGTTGAGAAGGAACCTGGACGAGCTTGCAGGGCTAACCAGCTGCTGTTGCTTGCTCTTCTTCGCCTTCTTCTTGTTGTTGTTGCGAGCTGGGTCACGGAGGTGCGGCGGCGAGTGGCGGTCGATGGCACGACCGGAGAGGACGATGGAGGTGGAGGCGGCAGAGGAGCAGGAGAGGCCCAGCAGCCGCTTGTTCAGATCCTTCAACACCACAGAAGCCATGGCTGCTGAAATCTCCTCTGCTTATTACAAGTAGTTTGCTGAATTCGCGCGTGCGTGCCTCTGCTCGTGCTTTTAAACTCCCGTCCCGTCCGGAGGCCCACCACACTGTGCTGTGCAAGTGTGCATTACTTCATTTTAATTTTAACTTCACTAGTGTTTTACTAGTATAAACATCATCTTGTAGTATTCATGCACCAGGCTACTTAAGTACGTACAGATCTAGATCAACATCAGCTCTGCCTGTCTTGTAGTTTTGTCTTATTTGTTTCTTTTCCTTGTTTTAACGTATGAGTACGCTGCATACATATACAGATTCCTTCACATGCGCAACAAGACGTACATGATGCTCTACCACACTTATTTCTGCTAATTAGTACAGCTAATCAGGCCGCCATTCATTCATCTCATTAATTAAGAAGGGGGATAGCAACAATTAGTAAAAGAAACAATCAGAGAGAGTGAGAGACACAGATTTGATAGTGTACAACTAGTAGTAGGCTACTAGCTAGGAGACTAGTAGAAGATGAGAGATGAGACGATGCAATTAGCCAAGGAACGGATGAATGATGCACGCGGATTATTAATTCTACAATTTGCTCACTACTACAGTTTACTACTAGTAGTAATTAGACTGCGCGCAGGTACGTCGCCGTCGAGATGAAGAAATTGGATTAGTAAAGGTTGACTCAACTGAAGGGGAACCACTCTTTCTTCCTCCGCCGAAATTAATAAGGCATCTGCACCTTACCTTTCGGCCCATCAGTTTGAAACTCATGCAGTGCAGGATTACTTGTTTATGAATTAGTATGGGTGATCGAGTAGTTTAAGTATAAATAAGAAAAACATAGACACGGATCAGCTGAGCAATTTGCTTTGTTGACATTGTTACTTACTGCTCTTTTCTTTACCCAACATACATATTGACGACTTTGGGTTTCTCTTACTTATTTTGGTGAGTCATTAATTGGTTCATCATGATCAATTGATGAAAGAGATCCTGCAAATCATGATGACGATATATAATGATGATTGTCTGCACTGAACTGAACCATCAATCGGTCGGTAAGCTCTTCAGTCGGTGCTCCGTTCCTGTCGCCTAAACTTACTTGTTCACCTTTACTCCTACTAGTCCTACTACGTGCTCTCTCATCATGCAGACACTCCTCCTCTTACTGCATCTGAATGGAGCAAGTACTTTTAGCAGAAAAAGCCTGATGATGGTTCCTTCTTGTGGGTCAAGAAAAAAAATGAATCACAAAATTTTAACAAGAATAAGAATGTAATTAAGCATATATAGGCACCCACTACATAGCAGCATAGGTGCATACACCGTTTCATAGTATGACTTCCTTGATCAAGTTTTTAGAAAAATATAATAGTATTTTTAACACAAAACAAACATATTATCAAATTATATTTAATTTTAGATTTAATGAAACTAAATAAATTTTAGATGTTGCTAATTTTTTCTATAAATTTGATCAAGTTTGACTAAAAAAAAGTTAAACGATTTATAATATGAAATAAAGGGAGTAGTAAGTAGCTAGTAATTGCTCCCCGAAATTCTTCACCTCGAGCCTAACCCTGAAAGAAAGGAAGAAAAAGAAAGTCAAACGGCAACGGCAGGAGATGGGTAGCTAATTAAGCTAGAATTAATACACTCACTAACAAATGACAAACATCCTTGCTTAGATAAATCAAAAGTGGACTAGTGTAGACAGTAGCCCCCGAACCCCGGCCGCAAAAGAAAAGAAAAGAAAATCACATGCTATGCACCATCGGCGGCTTCCTGGTGAAGCTCCGATTCTCGTTGATTTCTACACCTTAGGTCCGGAGGGAGAATTAATCGAAAATAATTTGGCAGTCTCCTCTTTTCGCTTTTTTTTTTGTTTTTGACAAATATATACTCTACCTCCTTTCGCTTTTTAGCTAATCGTAATATATATGCTCTATCTGCATATATACATCGTGCTTGCTTTTCTGATATATATGCAAATGGCTGCTAGAATGTTGAGGTGTATATGAACATCCCCTGCTGTTAGCTGCTTGTCTTCATTTGAAGTCTCAGTTCTGTACGGATCACTAGCGGCGAATTTGGCGTTCAAGCTAGCTTAGGATTTTTTGTCTTTTCATTCATGTTAAACTATTGATTTCGATATGGTTCTGATCAATCCATATTACTAGTATCCTGATAGGTTTTTGTTCATATCATCATATCTTGTTCATACTGAGAGAAAAAGGTTTGCAATCTATGGGCAATGGTGAGAAGCTTCTCATCCACGACTAGAATAGAATCTGATGCTGCCAGTCAGCCAATGGACTACGGAGCACTCTACTCCAATGATCAATCCCTTTCTTCTTATTCTTTTTTTTTTGTGGAAAGGCTCCAATGATCAATCTAGAATACTAGATATGGAAGAGGGAAATTAATAAGGAAAAGGGGAAGAAAAGAAAAGAAAAATAAATGGAGCCTTACGAAGACAGGCATAGGGAGATATGGTGTTCTGGGCCAAAGTTAATTGAGTGAGCCCGTTCGGTTAAGAGTATTGGAATAAGTTCACTTCAAATCCTTCAATTCATCCATTAAACGAAAATATACAATGCATTCCTCAATTTTCAAAACCACTATAAATAGCGTCCCAAAACGATTTGGTCGGTGGTTTCAGCTGACCTATCACCTACGTGGATGGTTTGACTTAGTTCTTATCTCACGTTACGTTGATGTGACATTAGAAGCAAGATTGAAAAAATTAAAATTTAAAGTAAAATATGTGGGTTCATATATGAATAAAGAAATATGAAAAATATAGTGGGATGCACACCAACATTAACACCACCGCCACCCGCAAGGTCATCCGGGACACTGCCTGATTACAAACCCACTAGTTGTTGCAACACCATATTGTTCACGATAAAATTTGTCAAACATATGAATCGGAGTCAAGATCCAATCCGAAGCAGAATTGAAGATGTGAGGGAATCTCGGAAACAGAATGCGCATCGGCTGAAAGTCGGTATCGGTCGATACCGAGTTTAATACGGCTGATCAATACAACTGACATTGGCGAGATTGGTTGTGTGATCAATGTCAGATTCGAATGAATGGTTTCAATGATGTTGCCAGGCAAGGATAAGAGTCCGAGATAGGCAATTATATCTATTAATTATGATATTATGTAATTTCCTTAGAGATATTTTCGGTAAGAGTCCACCTAAGGGACTTGTTCATCGGTTAGAATTGTATTAGGAAAGTATGAGTCGTGTCTGTTATGGATAAAGTTGTAGTTTCGGGTATAAATATAAGTTCGATGTCTTGTAAATAATTAACACTTGTTTATATACTCTCAGTGCATCGCCAACCTTTCTTACTTTGTAATTTTGACGAGTTCTTGCTTTCGAGTCGGGCTGCATCGGTTTCGATCTTCGACAAGAGGTAAAGCTTGTTATGGCGGTTTGCGTTATCGGGATTAGTGCTTACATCTTTATGACACTCTAATCTTGTTTTCGTAAATCACCGAGTTATCATTTATATTTTACAATCTAGATTGACAATGTTTTTCTACTCGCATCGGCTCATTTCTTTCTAGGGTTTTGTCGATAACGGCTAGATTATCTTGTTGGCTTAGATTATTCAATGTATCTAGCATCCTGAAAAGATAATAATTAGCTTGATTGTTTAGATATTATGTTTTTCTTCATACTTATTGCTGCATCAGTTAAGTTTCTCTAGCCTGCCTCATGGTTGTTGATAGTATCAGGGTTTTAGCTCATCTTACTTGATATAGTTATTTCACTATGGTTTATATCTTGTTTAACATGTTGTATTTACCCCTTATATCAGAATCTCAACTAATATAAATATATTAAGCTTATTATCAATCTGATTGATATTAGTTCAATATATTTATTACAAGATGATATTCTAGTATAAGGTAGTATCGGAGCTATAGCCGATACATGCTTAAATTTGGATATCAGCTATGACATGAACACATATAATCTTTACTTCATGTTATTTTGGATCTAGGCAATTTATGTTATCTCGGTTAAGTCCGATTTATCTCAATTGCTGATTTCTAAAGTAATATTGATATATAGATTATATAATGTTGATCTTTACAGCTGATGAATCAAGTTTAAGGGTATATTTATGCTTATAAATATACCTTAGAGTCAATTCATCTTCCTTGCATCGGCTAGTTTACACTACGATACGACATCGGCTTTCTAGCCGATCATCTATCATTTACTAATAATATTTGCATGTTTAATCTTGTTGATTGCAGGATCAAATCAACTGGTACGCCCTAGAACCCGAAGGCAAGCTTTGGACCTGCACTAGAGTAAAGCAAATCTCTCAGGCTACCGTGTTTTGCATCAACACATATCCACTGCCTTACTTGTTTTTTCGCTCGTCGAGTCACCCTCCTACAGCTCCTAATATCCGTCACTTGAGTAGCTTGCCCTCCCGCAACTTGATGTATCTTTATTTTAATTGTTAATATTAGGTTTTTTCATTTTGATAATCAAAATAGAACATATTTTATGTACCTCTTGTCTAATTCTTACATAACACTTCATTTGTTTATTTTTAGTTTATGTAACCTTTTAATTTTTTTCTTCAATTAATCTAGCAATTTCTATATATCCAAAGTGAATATTGGTGCTTTCTTTTAGTCCCATATATCAATAGCAACAACACGCTTTGTGTTTTAATATTTTTTAATACTTAATTTTAAATATTTCAAAATTTTTTATGAATTTTTTTCCAAATATATTGATTTTATAAAAAAATAATTGAGATTAGTATTGAAAATAAATTTTCGAATTTATTTTATGTCTTATTTCGGATTTTAATTAGTCTTGGATACTTATATAGTGCTATGTATTATTCTTAGTATGTAGTCTTTATTTATTTAACAGAGTGTCTAAAAAATACCTCAAGTTTTTTAGTGAAAAACTTTCAAATGTAACTATTATAATTGAAGTATAATTACACTATTACTATACTATAATTATATTGTAACTACACTATAATTATATATAACTTATAAAACTTGTATTCAAATGTTGATTAGCACCAAGATCTTATGCGTGACATATATGGAAAAAAATTTCTAGCAATTTTTTTTCCTTCATTCACAAATCTAGAAGCAATCCAATGGCTACAAATTTGAAAGATTTGGGGGGTAAAAAAACTTGCGAAAGTTTTCTAGCAATTCCATTTATTTGATTTTTTACTCTATATTTGTTTCGAATTTGAAAGATATTTTTAAGCTTATTTAGAATTTATTTTGTTTTATTCGGAATTTTAATGAATAATATTGGGATGATGATGGAGTGGAAGTTTGGAACGTGATGAGTGGGCTCGGTTGTTTGGTCGGCCTAGATGGGTCCATGCACGCAACGTTTGGTGTATGGGCTGCTCATGCTCGCGAGGTGCACCAGGTAATCTTGGCCAGGCCTCAGAGAGGGATTCCTAAAGGAATAAGTTCACCTAACATCCCTCAATCGTATGCCGAGTCTGTCCGAAGTCCCCTAACGGTAATACTAGAAATGTGTACCCCTGAACTATGTAAAACCGTTCAAAAAAGATCCCGAGGTTGTATAGATGTCTGGGGTTTCACTGACGTGGCATACCAATCAGCAAAAAATAAAAAAATATGTGAAGCCCATATGCAAGTGAGAAGGAAAAATGTGGGGGCTATGTGTCAGCACCATCTTCTTCCTTTCTCTTTTCTACTCACGCTTGGTAGTGGGGGAGGTGGCTGGCGGGAGAAGCAGCTAGCGAGAGAGGGGAGGAAGTGGCTAGCGGGAGAGGTGGAAGAGGAGGCCGGCCGAGCTTCGCAGCCTCAAGAGGCTTTGCCGCTGCCGCCACACTCAACGACGATGACGACGCACACGCACGAGGTTGGGCGGGGCGGCGATGGGCGAGCGCGCGACAACGACGACGCACATGCGAGAGGGGGAGAGAGACGGCCGACGTGATGACATCACCTTTTTTGAACTGTTTTACATATTTTAGAGATACACATTTATGGTACTGCAGTTAGGGGATCTCGGCGTACCATTTAGGGACATCAAGTGAACTTATTTTATTCCTAAATGTTGTTACTTACGTGTCGTTGGAGATTCGAATACTCAATTGATCGATACACGAACGGACGTCTGGGACGATAGAGATTAGATAGAGAGAGAGATTCATCGTCCGATCCGATCCAACCGGGAACGGATGGAAGGATGGAAGAATGTACTACAGTAGCTAATAACAAACGATCCGGCCGCTTCTCCATATATGGATCCTTATCCGGCTAACTAACGAATCTAATCCAACGAACTGAACTTGCTGCATGTGACCTCACCTCTATAAATTAGCTAGAATTGATCTCCCCGTTAATCACACAGCCACCTCCATCCACGATAGATCAATATTCCTAGTCCGTAGCAAGATCGCGATCATGGTGCAGCGCACTTCATCCGATTCGACGTCGGCTGCGGCGGAGGCCATGACCATCGACCTCAGTCCTAAGCGCCCCGCCAAGTTGTACGGCGGCGACGGCGGCGCGTACTATGACTGGTCTCCCTCCGAGCTGCCCATGCTCCGGGCCGCCTCCATCGGCGCCGCCAAGCTCTCCCTCGCCGCCGGAGGCCTCGCCCTTCCCTCCTACTCCGACTCCGCCAAGGTCGCCTACGTCCTCCAGGGCAAGGGCACCTGCGCCATCCTCCTTCCGGAGGCGGAGCCCCCGTCCGAGAAGATCCTTCCCATCAAGGAGGGCGACGCGCTGGCCCTCCCCTTCGGCGTCGTCACCTGGTGGCACAACCTCCACGCTGCCACCACCGACCTCGTCGTCCTCTTCCTCGGGGACACCTCCAAGGGGCACACCGCCGGCCGCTTCACCAACATGCAGCTCACCGGCTCCACCGGCATCTTCACCGGCTTCTCCACCGAGTTCGTCGGCCGCGCATGGGACCTCCCGCAGGACGCCGCCGCCTCGCTCGTGTCCACCCAGGCAGGCGCCGGCATCGTGAAGGTCAAGGACGGATTCAGGATACCGGAGGGCTCCGACAAGGACAGGGAGGGGATGGTGCTCAACTGCCTGGAGGCGCCGCTGGACGTGGACATCAAGAACGGGGGGCGCGTGGTGGTGCTCAACACGCAGAACCTGCCGCTGGTGAAGGAGGTGGGGCTGGGCGCCGACCTGGTGAGGATCGACGGGCACTCCATGTGCTCGCCGGGGTTCTCGTGCGACTCGGCGTACCAGGTGACGTACATAGTGCGCGGCAGCGGGCGGGTGCAGGTGGTGGGCATCGACGGGACGCGGGTGCTGGAGACCCGCGCCGAGGGTGGCTGCCTCTTCATCGTCCCCAGGTTCTTCGTGGTCTCCAAGATCGCCGACGACACCGGCATGGAGTGGTTCTCCATCATCACCACTCCCAACCCCATCTTCTCCCACCTCGCCGGGAGGACCTCCGTCTGGAAGGCCATCTCCCCCGCCGTGCTCGAGGCCTCCTTCAACACCACCCCGGAGATGGAGAACCTCTTCCGCTCCAAGAGGCTCGACTCCGAGATCTTCTTCGCCCCCAACTGATTTATATTTTCTATTTCATTCATCTCCAGCACCTGCCCACCTAGCAGCAGATTTCGATCCTTCATTTTGTTTTAGATCATGTCAGTTAGGATTTAATTCGCTTCTTTGGTAATAATAATAATAAGCTCGAGATGGAATGGCTATTCCTCCTCTTTTATCTCCAGCTATATAGCGAGCGCGTTAAGTTTATTTTTTGAAGATGCTCTGTTTTCAAGTCAACAGCCGTTGGATCTGCCATGCATGAACTGGTCTTTATCAGTTTGTTTGTAAGCGATATATGTATGACGCACTGCATGATAGGTTGCGCCAACAAACAGATTAAACTGCACCACCATGTGTGTGCATCATGCGATGAAACAAGGAGCTGTCAATCGTGCATGCTGCTTTCATTGTTGTTGAGCAAGGGAAATTCACACCGCTGTAGTTCTGAATCTAGGGTCAATTTCTGATTCTTCTTCCGAAATCATTATTTCAAATAATCTAACATCTGAATTAAGCGCTTAATATAAGCTCTGAATTAATTCCCGTAGTCCTGAAACCAATACTTTGTGTGCTCCTAAATTTCCTTGTACTAGTAGTACATCTGGAAAAATCAATATGGTATCTTGTCCTCTACTGTCGGATGGAACTTGTTTTGCAGCTCTAGCTGATGATGATGGAAATCAGTACTAAATTTAAGCTAGATTACTGATTCTGGAGTGCTACAATCCTACAATAGAAGAATTGGTACAGCAAGAACTAGAGCACTCGGAATTTAGAGTAGAGTTGTGCCCATTTTGCTAACAGAGTGTGAAATTCAGTAAGTGGGCTATAAAAATTCACTACATGATTTCCTTGTTCTGAATTGGTTGAAGCAAGAGATTTTTTCAAGTTTCGATCTTAAGATATGGTTTTCGCTATATACTTTTTTCCACACTGGAGGAGTATAAAGAGGCAAAGAGTAGAGTAGCAGCAACCCGAAAACGCAAAACAGCAGAAGATGGAGGTGTTGAGCGGTAAAAAGAGCCAACCTGTAAACCTATTAGTGTGGTCAGTACTGATGAGTAGTATTCCCCTCTTCTGCTCCGATCCGGCGAGGTGAGCTCTTCTACTCCGCCGCCACTGATGATTGACCTCGCCGCCTCCGCCCGCCCACCCATGCAGCATTCTTCTTCTAGACTAGACTAGTTGCCTGCCTTGTTTGACTAGACCAAGGCCCTAGCTATAGCTAGTGTGGATGTGATAGTCGCATGCCATTCAAATCTGCCACCACCGCCGCCGCCGCCGCCGCCGCCGCCGCTAGCTGCTCATGGTTTCGCGGGGCCTCTTCGGCTGGTCCCCGCCGCACGTCCAGCCTCTCACGCCCGTCTCCGAGGCCTCCGAGCCGCCGGAATCGCCCTCCCCCTACGCCGCCGACCTCGCCGGGGACGCCGCGCCGCCTCCGGAGGACGACGCCGCCGCGGGCCTCGACGATGGGGAGGACGAGCCCGACCCGCCCCCCGCCGCCGTCCCGTTCAAGCGCCTCTTCGCCTGCGCCGACCGCCTCGACTGGGCGCTCATGTCCGCGGGCGCCGTTGCGGCCGCGGCCCACGGGGTGGCGCTCGTTGTCTACCTCCACCTCTTCGGCAGGGCCATCAACTCGCTACATGGCCGCCACAACCACGACCTTTTCCACCACATCAACCAGGTTCCTTCCTTTTTCTCATACCAGATCTCCATTATTCTCATACCACCTCACATGCCACTCCACTCCACTCCAACCCTACCCAACCTACATGGAATCTGCTCATTGCCATTGCTTCCCGCATGCCGCGACTTACCAGCAACAATATGGTGTACGCCCCGTCCCGCAGATCAACATTCCTTCTTACCTGTTGAGCCACTAATTTTCCTTTGCATTTTTTTTCTTACAATTACAATTCTTTCGCCAGCTTTGCATTAGTTATCTCCAATTTCATAAACAAACTAGTTACTATTAGACTGCAGATTTATTCTTAGGTTTGTTTGGTAAGCTGCCATTATTTATTTCTGCCTCTCTCTTATGGTGATGTAGATAAGCTGCTGACCTTTACGATATGGTATTGCTACCGGTGTTTAGGCGTATGGTTCAAGTTTCTATCACTCCATGCCTCTGAATGTGCCGCTTTCGTTAGCTTTTATATGACCTCTGCTTTTATGCGCGTTCAGCTGGAACCAACCTTTCGCTCCAGCACACCGAATGAAACAATTCATTCTCACGCAATGAACCTTTGCAAATTCATTTACTAGTAAAATTACTTTGGCAGCTTGCTGCTTTTCTAAACCTTCACATTTTTCTTTTAACTCCCGCACTGATATCTGTGCATGTTTGCATTCATTTATGCACACCTATTGTCCATCTATCTAATTGGCTACGCTCAGTTTTATGTGAAAAACCGGCGTTTGCTTGTCTTCCTGTCGTTGCATAATTATTTTTGCTTAGAATTATATATGTTTGTGTTTTGGAAGTTAGTAACTGAGTGTTTACCTGCAGCATGCTTTACACTTCCTCTATATTGCCATTGGCGTTTTCTTTGCGGGATGGATAGGTAAGATGAGGCTGTATCAGCTTTTTTTGCACTCTCTGTTTCTTTTTATTCTAACAAATTCACTGTGTCTGTAATATCCACAGAGGTTTCATGCTGGATTCTTACTGGGGAAAGGCAGACTGCAGTGATAAGATCAAAGTATGTACAAGTGTTGTTAAACCAAGACATGAGTTTCTTTGATACCTATGGGAACAATGGTGATATTGTCAGTCAAGTGCTGAGTGATGTCTTACTGATCCAGTCTGCCCTGAGTGAGAAAGTGAGTAGTTACAAACCTTCATGATTATTGACAACAAATTGTATGCTTATCTGACTGACAAGGGTTATTCGCCCATTCTGGCTTTGTTATTTTAGGTTGGGAACTACATTCACAACATGGCTACATTTTTTGGTGGTCTTATCATCGGTTTGGTCAACTGTTGGCAAATAGCTCTTTTGACATTGGCTACTGGTCCATTCATTGTTGCTGCAGGAGGAATATCAAATATTTTTCTCCATAGGCTTGCAGAAAACATTCAGGACGCGTATGGTGAAGCAGCAAGCGTTGCCGAACAGGTATTCAAATTCTTTGACTTTCTTTTATCTTGTAATGACTGCCCACATCTCATCCGTGAATAACCTTTGTTTTTCCTACTTTCTTGCTACAAATGTCTCCTCCTCATGTAAAAAAGATGAGTACATCATCATCGTCTAAAAAGATAAATTTATGGTCTTGAAGTTGGTAGGCCTCTTTTAATCTAGTCAATGATAGTGCGGAATGGTGGATTTAGCTAGGAATATACCTCTTGCTGAAAAACAAAACACACTTTCTTTCACAACTGCATCTAGCATTATTATTAACTGCTAATGAAGGTGTGCATCCATTTGAGTCATTCTCATTATTGCAGGCAATCTTATACATTAGGACTTTGTACTCATTCACAAATGAGACCCTCGCAAAATATTCTTATGCTACTTCACTTCAAGCAACACTGCGCTATGGAATCCTTATAAGTCTGGTGCAAGGTCTTGGTCTTGGATTTACATATGGCCTTGCCATATGTTCTTGTGCCTTACAACTTTGGGTTGGGAGGTTCCTTATATCTCATGGAAAAGCTAATGGTGGTGAAGTTGTGGTAGCCCTGTTTTCAATTATCCTGAGTGGCCTGTAAGCATCCCAATTTTAAGAGATTGCCTTATTACTTGTAGTTTTATATTGATCAGCATACTCATGGTTCCCAATTGTTTGTAGGGGACTTAATCAAGCAGCAACAAACTTTTATTCTTTTGAACAAGGACGTATAGCTGCATACAGGCTCTATGAAATGATTAGCCGTTCAACCTCTGTTGTAAACCAGGATGGCCGTACCTTACCTTCAGTGCAAGGCAACATTGAGTTCCGCAATGTCTACTTCAGTTATCTCTCCCGCCCAGAAATCCCCATTTTAAGTGGGTTCTACCTTACTGTACCTGCTAGAAAGACTGTCGCTCTTGTTGGCAGAAATGGTTCAGGGAAAAGCAGCATAATTCCTCTCATGGAACGTTTCTATGACCCAACTTTAGGTATTATGGTTGCAAGCTATTCTTTACTATTTTCTGTTAACTCAATTATGAATTGGAATCATCTTTGTTATATGTTGCAGGCGAAGTGCTCTTGGATGGAGAAAATATAAAGAACCTGAAGTTAGAGTGGTTAAGAAGCCAGATAGGACTTGTGACCCAGGAACCGGCTTTATTGAGCTTGAGCATCAGGGAAAATATTGCATATGGAAGATCTGCCACAACTGACCAGATTGAGGAGGCAGCAAAGACAGCTCATGCACATACTTTCATCAGTTCACTTGAAAAAGGATATGATACCCAGGTGCTGTTCATGCTTTATCTCTAACATATATTAAAACTGTGAAACTTCTTATTTTCTTTTACTGGTGAACGTGCTTATTTAGTGAACCTAAATATGACATAGGTTGGTCGGGCGGGCCTTTCACTGACAGAGGAACAAAAGATAAAACTCTCCATTGCTCGTGCTGTGCTTTCAAATCCATCAATTCTTTTACTGGATGAGGTTACTGGTGCTCTTGATTTTGAGGCTGAGAAAGCTGTTCAGGAAGCACTAGATATTCTGATGCTTGGTAGGTCTACAATCATCATAGCTAGACGCCTCAGCCTTATCAGGAATGCTGATTATATAGCTGTAATGGAGGAAGGTCAGCTTGTTGAGATGGGAACACATGATGAGTTGTTAAATCTGGATGGCCTATATGCAGAACTACTTAGGTGTGAAGAAGCAGCAAAACTTCCAAAGCGGTTAGTGCACCCATCTTATCTAATTAGCATGTATTTTTTGTTCTGCCTTAGTGCTGGAGAAGTTTCCTGATTTTCTTTGGTGCTAGCGGATGTTTTATTTTTATTTGAATTTTGAGGTCCATACATACGTGCATTAGAAAAGAAATCTGGACAACCAATACTATCTGCCTCTATTGTATTCCAGCTTGAGTGAATTATTCTGACTTTACAGTTTTAATAGTTTCCTTCCGTGCATTTAGGATTCACACTTAATTATTTACAATTTATTTTCTTTAGAAATAGCCTAATATCATATTATGCTCTTTCTGATCGTTCAATATTTATGATGTTGGTATTTCGTACTGTTACATGGACATGGACATGGACATGTGTCAAAACTTGGATTAAATTATCTGATACTCTGGTTCCGAAAAAAGAAAATGAAAATCACAAAATACTAGTTGGAGATAGATATGTATGTCAGAAGTTGACTCAGATCCAGGCATTCAAGTGTCTGATTCAGAGTTTTTTTCCGGACATGGATCATACAAGTACATACTCCTCTGTTGAAGAAAGCTGTCGCTTTAGACAGGAAAATGGCTACCAAGGAGGAATTCTCATTACTGTTTGCCCCAAATGATGTCTAAGATGATGGGACATGGTGAAGGGTGCAACATCCATGGGAAACCATGAGTCCATTTTCTCATTGGCTACTGCTTGGTCAGGGACATTTTGAATCACACAGGGGAGTTGAGAGGTGCATGCATCTACTAGTTAATTAGGTGCACAAGCTCAATCTTGCTAAACGACAGTTTTTTTTTTATCTTTGGAACACTCCAAATGACAGATTTTTCTGACTAGAGGGAATAGATTTTAGTTGATCTATTTTTTTAATCAATAACTGCTTGTTTTTTATGCTTATGTCATATATCACAAATGTTCTAGGCTTCTTGAGTTATTTTGATGTCAATATTCCTTATTGTCCTTGGATAGTTGGATGTAATTATGCTCTTATATATCCCTTACTTTTAATCTCTTAGCTATTTATTTGCCCATCTATCAAATAACGTTTATTCTTCATAGCTTATAAGTGTGTGATACTTATGAATTGATATTTATATCGTAGTCCTAAATTTTGATGGTTGATTTGAAGGACTCATTCCCACCTAAAATGTTTCAGGACTCCGATAAGAAACTACAAAGAGCCTAGCTCCTTCCAAATTGAAAGGGATTCTTCAGCAAGTCACAGCTTCCAAGAGTCATCATCTCCTAATATGTCAAAGTCGCCGTCACTTCAGAAAACACATGGTTTTCTTGCATTCCGCAATTCAGATGCAAATCACAACTCACATGAATCACCAAATATTCAAAGCCCTCCTTCTGAGCAAATGGCAGAAACTAGATTACCTACAGTTGCTTCTGAGAGAGCTCCATCCATCAAAAGGCAGGACAGTTTTGAAATGAAATTGCCTGATCTTCCCAAAATTGATGTCCCACTACACCGACAGTCTTCAAATACTTCAGATCCAGAATCACCAATATCACCACTATTGACTTCTGATCCAAAGAATGAGCGCTCGCACTCAAAAACTTTCAGTCGTCCTCTTGATATGTTTGACAATTTTCATGCTGAGGAGTCAAAGAAGCAGCAAACGAAAGCTCCATCGTTTTGGAGGCTTGTAGAACTTAGTCTTGCGGAGTATTTTTATGCTCTATTAGGGAGTGCTGGTGCTGCTTGCTTTGGTTCATTTAATCCTCTTCTTGCTTATACAATATCTTTAATAGTGGTGGCATACTATAGAATTGGTGTACGTGATGTGCATGATGAAGTCAATAAGTACTGCTCATTCATTGTTGGCATGGGTATAATAACCGTGCTAGCTAACTTCTTACAGCACTTCTATTTCGGTATAATGGGAGAGAAGATGACTGAACGTGTTAGAAGGATGATGTTTTCAGGTATGCCTCTTCTGAAATGTGCCATGGAAAGTTCCATTGTGCTATTTGGTTCTATACCACCATTATAACATACTCTTGATTGTTTTTCACATCCATATTTAAAACAATGTCTATTTTGTGATTGTGTGTCCATGACACTACACTTCTATAGCACGGATGATTCAGCAGTAGACTATCTAACATATCCACTGCAATCAGAATTCACATTTCTTAGGGAACTTACATTTTCTGTTTACTGTATTCCAGCAATTTTGCGCAATGAAGTAGGGTGGTTTGATGAAGAAGAAAACAGTGCAGACATATTATCAATGCGACTCGCAAATGATGCTACTTTTGTTCGTGCTGCTTTCAGCAACAGGCTTTCTATATTCATTCAGGATACAGCAGCCATTTTTGTGGCACTTCTTCTTGGCATGTTGCTAGAATGGCGTGTTGCTCTTGTTGCCCTGGCAACTTTGCCCATCCTTGTAATTTCTGCAGTTGCACAGGTTAGTTCTCTTCTATTATCAACATTTCTTCAAGCTGGTAATGCCCTAAGTGTATACTAAACTTACCTTTTCCTATGTAGATGCATCTTATACTAAACGCTTGTTACATGCTACTAAGATTTACAACGTTCTTTTATCTATGTCTTGGTAATAGTTGAAGTTTTGAGCTCTGTCCAACTGTTAAACTTTCTTTGATGTCGTTCGATGTTACCTGGCATTGGCATTTGTTTCAAGTGAGGCAAAATCGTTCCCATCTCAACCATGTCCAGACTTGCTAGAGTCATAGGCTTGATTTGGTAAAGCTGTGGCGTAACTATTGTTCTCTTGATGTTGATAAGCTATAAATCTAGAATTAGCTATAATATGATAATTCTGGTTCAAACAGAAATAAATTATGCAATACTATCTGATAAGCTCTCAATCAGATGCAAATTTGCAGAGTGAACATACATTTTATTGAAGTTGGTATTTTCTGACTTATTTGAGATAATAATAGGCAAGCTTAAGATTCCAATTACAGGTTGCCTGTATCCATGTATTCATTTATGGAAAATAATTAGTCTGCCAATAAACCAGCATACCGTCATTGTGATCAAAGATGTAAAGAGTCTCACTTTTAGTCTATGTAAAGGTACTCTAGAAAGTTGTTATCACTGTTTTGAATAGCTTATAGTGGCTTTGCTCCTTTTGTTTTGCATGTGGGTTGAGTATACATTTGAATCCACAATTGTTTTCTTCATATAGTTGTCCAATGAGAATACACAGATCTTGACTTGAAAAGTTTTGCAGTGAGATTTTGTTGAAATTCATGTGGACTCATGCCTGGATTTGTGTTTTTTTTTCCTTCCCTCAGAAAATGTGGCTTTCTGGCTTTTCAAGAGGAATTCAGGAGATGCACAGGAAGGCTTCTTTGGTTCTTGAGGATGCAGTCAGGAATATCTATACTGTTGTGGCATTTTGTGCTGGTAACAAAATAATGGAACTTTACAGACTGCAGCTTGGGAATATTCTTTGGAAAAGCTTGGTTCATGGGATGGGTATTGGTTTTGCCTTTGGCTTATCTCAGTTCCTTCTTTTTGCCTGCAATGCACTTCTGTTGTGGTATACGGCCGTAGCTGTTAAGAATGGGCACCTTAGTCTGGTAACAGCACTTAAAGAGTACATTGTCTTCTCTTTTGCGACTTTTGCACTGGTGGAGCCATTTGGCCTTGCGCCATATATTCTCAAGCGTCGAAAATCCCTGACGTCAGTATTTGAAATTATTGACCGTGTACCCAAGATTGATCCAGATGATGCCAGTGGGCTAAAACCCCCTAATGTCTATGGTAGCATCGAATTCAGGAATGCTGATTTTTGCTATCCTACACGCCCTGAGACGATGGTTTTGAGTAATTTCAGCCTTAGAGTCAATGGAGGACAAACTGTTGCTGTGGTAGGTGTATCTGGATCAGGGAAGAGCACGATTATTTCTTTGATAGAGAGATTCTATGATCC
Organism: Oryza punctata; assembly: GCA_000573905.2. Taxonomy (NCBI): domain Eukaryota; kingdom Viridiplantae; phylum Streptophyta; class Magnoliopsida; order Poales; family Poaceae; genus Oryza; species Oryza punctata. Next base: position 48,033,337 of record CM002488.2, on the reverse strand, counting down.
AACCACGGGGCAAGTTTTGTTGGATGGCCGTGATCTGAAGCTGTTCAACTTGAGATGGTTGCGGAGCCACATGGGTTTAGTTCCTCAAGACCCAGTTATATTCTCCACAACCATAAGAGAGAACATAATCTATGCAAGGCACAATGCAACAGAGTCTGAGATGAAAGAGGCGGCTAGGATTGCGAATGCTCACCATTTCATTAGCAGTTTGCCACATGGCTATGACACACATGTGGGAATGAGGGGAGTGGATTTAACTCCTGGGCAGAAGCAGCGAATCGCCATTGCCCGTGTAGTGCTGAAGAATGCACCCATTTTGCTGCTTGACGAAGCCAGTTCTGCTATTGAATCCGAGTCCAGTAGAGTGGTGCAGGAGGCCCTTGACACATTGATTATGGGGAATAAGACGACAATTCTCATTGCACATAGGGCGGCAATGATGAAGCATGTGGATAACATTGTTGTTCTGAATGGCGGAAAGATAGTTGAGCAGGGAACGCATGATTCACTGGTGCAAAAGAATGGGTTGTATGTCAAGTTGATGCAACCTCATTTCACCAAAGGATTCCGTCAACGTAGACTGATATAAGAACCCCTGGTAGCTTTTGTACATTGCTCACTCTGCTTCACTGACTAGTGACTGGAAACGTGGAAGGCAGCTTCCAGAGTATGAGATGGTACGAGTGTATGTGTTGTGATCTGACAGGATAGGCATTGGCACAGGCTCTGGACACATGATATTTTAATTTGCTTGCTACACTAAATCGGTGAGATGTTGATGAGTCCGGGATAGCATATAGCATGGCGGCATGAAGGAGGTGAAGCTGTGATGCGCTCTCATTGAATCCACTCCAACATTGATTGAGTGTTTGTGGCGAAGCCATTCATAATTAATATTCCGTGTGCTGCCTGCCTATTCATGCATTTTTGTAACTGATCGTTATTAGATCGGATTTATTCATTGTCCTAGTTTGATGTAGTTTTGGCCTTGTATTTTTGACACTTAATTGACATGGCATTCTTGCTGGGCGTGTGTTGTGTGGTTTGATATTGAATGAAGTGTAATTAGAGAAGTAGATTGGGCAAGGGATATTATTTAGTATTGTTTTGGTGGAAGTAGTAGTATTTTGGGCATAGGTGTGCTGGGCTGGGAATGGGTAGGAATTCTTGTTTGAATATGTTTTTTGATAGTAGCATTTGTTTAGTAGGCGCATTAGTAATTTGTTGATGCTCACTTTGGTAATGGAACAAGCTGTGGTGTGTTGAATGGATGCAAATGCAATGATGGGCGGCGGAAGAGTTGTGTTTCCTGTGTGTGTTTTGCCCCTCTCTTGTCTGGTTAATATCATATATCATATTTATCTATCCATCCTGGTGTAGCGTAGGGGAGTTACAAACACATGATGCGGTAGCAAACTGCGAGAGCCAAACACAAGAGGTTGGGTGGTCAACTGGTCACTCGCGTGCGTGCGTGCGTTGCACAAAGGAAGATTAAAAAAGCATGACGGATTTGCTAATAGTATGACTGAATGGAGGAGGAAGTAGAGGAGATCCATGGGAAAAGAAAAGAGGGAGTGACGTGGCAGCTGGCCTGGGAACAAGGCAACAACAACCGGTCTCGTCTGGTGAGTGTTGGATACAAGGGGGAATCGCATCGCATCGCGGGCGCAGGCCATGGAGGATCCCACCGGCAATAACCCTAGCGATGCTCCTCCCCCCGACTCCCCGCCGGAGAAGAGGTTCGCTTCCCTCTCCCTCCCCCCCGACTTCGAGATCCAAGAGGATGACGACGACGACGAGGGCTACCTCACTGCCGTCTCCAGGGGAGGGAGCATCACCAGCGCCACCGCCGCCTGGAAGGACGACCTCGAAGACGCCGACGTGGCTCCACCCAGCCCCAGCAGCAGCGGCTACGCCGGCGAGAGGGGCACCAGCCTCGCCTCCAGCGCCGCCGCCAACGACGATCCCGAACCCCAACCCGACGACGATTGGCCGCGCGACAAGAAGCATCTCCACGAGGTTCATCCCCTCTTTCCCTTTCCTTCAACGTCTATTACAATTCCATGCCTCTCTCCATGGACCATTGGACCATGCCAACCCACAATCCTATATCTATATCCTCCTACCACTCCGCACTAACTACAATCTTCCATCCTCTAACTACTGGAGTACTCCAGTAGGATTATTATTTACCTGCATATGGATATATGTTTCCTTCTTTTTTCAGGATGATACTTCTGCTTCATGGCGCAAACGGAAAAAGCACTTCTTCATATTGAGCAATTCTGGCAAGCCAATTTATTCTAGGTATTTTCTTTTCTCTTCTTTTTTTTTTTAAAAAAAACCCACCTATTATGCAAAACAAACGAATCATGCACCACTTTTACCACCCTCACTTAATGCATTCTCTTTCCCCTTCAACTTTTCCACCACTTATGCAAAAACCAACGAATTCTTAGGTATGGAGATGAGCATAAGCTTGCTGGGTTTTCCGCCACATTGCAAGCAATCATTTCTTTCGTTGAGAACAGGTGTGTAATGATCCGATTCTGTGTTACCCAATGATCACATCTCTTCTCTTCTCTTGTGGCCTAATGCCCTAACCTAACCTTATCTGTCTTCTTCGATTGGTGGTTTCTTTTCGGCAATGACCTATTGTTTTCATTCATTCCAGTGGTGACCATATCAAATTTGTAAGGGCTGCCAAACATCAGGTGATGTGGTCTTCCTGTCCAAAACTTGTATACTTTTATGCCACATTCGAACATAAATCCAAGCATAATTAACATGGACTTCTTATTTCCAAATCTTTCTAACTCCTACCTATTGTCCCATCTTTCAGATAGTTTTCCTTGTCAAGGGTCCAATATACTTAGTTTGTATAAGTTGCACTGAAGAGTCATATGAAGGATTGAGGGGACAACTAGAGCTCATGTATGGTCAGGTGCTTCCCCTGCTGCATTCATCCTAACACAATTAAATCTGTGGGCTTTTGGTTGTGATTACACAAACTTACTTTATAAATTCTCATCCATTTTCTCTATCTGAAAATTTAATTTGTAGATGCTGCTGATTTTGACCAAGTCTGTCAACCGATGCTTTGAGAAGAACCCTAAATTTGATATGGCACCGTTGCTAGGTGGCACAGATGCAGTTTTCCTATCACTTATACATGCATTCAGCTGGTCAGTTTTGTTTTTTTCCTTTGCCTGAAATATTTTACACTCTAGTTGCCCAACTAAATCTCATCAAACCATTCTGCAGGAATCCTGCTACGTTTCTTCATGCGTACACATGCCTTCCCCTTGCCCAATCAACAAGGCAGGCAGCTAGTGCAGTTTTACAAGACATTGCTGATTCAGGAGTTTTGTTTGCACTGTTGATGTGTGAGCACAAGGTTTGTCCATTTTCACGCCAGACAAAACTTTTAGTGGGATAGTAAATTCTGTGACTTTTTGGGCATAAATGAAGTATTTAAGTTTAGCGTGCTGAATTTCTGAGCACAATTTAGGTACCACATGTCCACATTCACCTAGTAGAGATGCTATTTTTATTGGTTAACCAAACCTGACATGTCTTCACCTTAAGTCCTTAACTATGCTGAATTTACAATTCTGGTAAGGTTTTTATGAGGCGTCATTCGTTTTGTCCCCATCCCACGCTTCAGACAACAATTATCTGTAGTTCTGTGCCCTATAATTTTACAAAAAGGATCTGTATGTCTTGCTCTTTGTTCTGTCTATCTAGGTTGTTATGTGCTGCTAGCATTCCATCCTGAGGCAGGCTAAGATAGGGCCTGCCCTCGATCTTTCTCTTTGATCCTACTTGTTCGTGTTTCTGGGATATCATTCTTGCTTATTTTTCAGGTTATTAGTCTAGTGGGAGCACAAAAGGCAATTTTGCATCCTGATGATATATTTCTACTTTCAAATTTCATATTGTCCTCTGAATCTTTTAGGTAATCATCACGACACACTCTCTGAAGTGGTAACCTTTACTTTGAGATGTTCTTACAACATTTTATTTGATGCAGGACTTCGGAGTCTTTTTCACCCATATGCCTTCCAAGATACAATTCTATGGCTTTCTTATATGCTTATGTTCACTTTTTTGATGTGAGTCAAATATATCATCTGAATGTGTATGCTTTTTAATCTGTGTCGAAATAATTTATAAGTACAATAAATAGTGCTAATGTATTGAGGTGTGATATCTCAGTTTGCTCTGTCCTCATATTAGACCAAATTTCCTCACTATTGAATCTTTATTGTCGGTTAGGTTAATTAAGCTTTGAACTAAAAGAAAAGCAATGTCTTGCCCTCCGCAGATCATACTATAATGCCTTTTATCTCCCTTGCTGAACTTTAGCTTAGTTGGCCTCTTTGTCTATGTTCCATTTTCCTCTCTACAGATAACAATTTATATTTTACAAAGCATGGTCTACACTACATAGTCAACAATTGCAGTAACTCTTCGACAAAACCTGGAGCTTGTAATGTGCATGTTGAAAACTGAGGATCAATGGAAATGAGGGTGATGCATAATGACACTGTTGGTAGAGAGGAATATAGAGACGACAAATATAAAAGAAAACAGTGTTGAGGGGCAAAATTGGAGTAAGAAGCCAGGTCCTGTAAAAAATACTAAAGCACCTAGCATACTGGGACTCCTTTTCTTTTTCCTATAGGGGAATTCAACTTTTGGACGAAACATATGACTGAATAAAATTGACGAGTGCAGGGCCATGCTTCTAATCATTCATTATATAATTTATATCATGTTTGAGGGGGAAACTATATGTAGCTTCTTAAGTAATCTTATTCATGGCAGGAAAATACATACTTGACACTTCTTACTGCAAGATCAGACGCCTTTTATGATCTGAAAGATTCCAGGTGAGCTATACAATCAAGTGATCACATCTCTTAAAAATATCATGATGCCTGAGCATGTGCTGTCTTAAGTGTATATGGAATTAATTTCCTTTCATTTTTATGAACATTGTCTAGGTCCCGCATTCAGAATGTTCTCTTGAAGGCAAATGTCCTTGTTGAAGTCCAAAGGTCTCTGCGTGAGAGCGCACTGCGCATTGAAGATCTCCCTGCTGATCCATCTTCTCAATCTGTATCACCACCTCCACAGTTCTCTCAAGATGTGCACTCCCAGTTATTATCTTCTGAAATGGCAATTGGTGGACCAGCTGGACTTTGGCATTTTATATATAAAAGCATTTACCTTGATCAATATGTATCATCTGAGTTCCCCTTAATCATAAGCAATCCAAAGCAACAGAAAAGGTATTGTATTTTGATTTTTTTTTATTAAATACAATTCACTGTTTGTTTTTCATACGGATGATTTTTTTCTATAAAAATAATATTCAACTGATATGCACAGATTGTACAAAGCTTATCAAAAATTGTATGCTTCCATGCATGATAAAGCAACTGGTCCACATAAAACCCAATTCAGAAGAGATGAAGATTATGGTGAGTTACCCAGCAATTTAATTACCCTTGTTTGAAGAGATATCATTGACAGATACAGCCATTTCAGTTAAGTTTGTTCACCAGACGGTGGTGCTTTGTGAGTAGAAACTGTATGGTTTTATACCACAGAAAAGATGAAATGTGCAATCCATTATTAGTCAATTCTGATGCTCGGTTATTTTATGATGCATATGAGTTATAATAGCCACTGATAAGATACCTACGGGGATTCAGGTTTCTGTTCATCAAATTGTTTTCATGAAAAAGAAAAGTAGACAATCTGTGAAGAATGATAAAGATAGATGTTATTATAGTGCACACGTGGTGATAAGTTGGCATTGGATCCATGTTAGTTCTATGGTAATCCTGTTGGGTTGTCCAGCATGTGTCATTTGTGTTGATGCATGTGTCCTGCAAACAACTGACCTAGAAGTTATAATATTTTAGCTTGATTTTTGCTTTGCATGTTGCATTTGTGACTTAGAGGGCCCATTTGTGAGTCTTCCATGTGGAATTGCAATACAAAATTATATTTATTAAGTTTTAATTCCAGTTGCTTTGAATCTGTGACCCACAAAGGTTCTGTAAGTCTCACAAACATGACCCCTGGGCCCCTATAGCCCTTGTGTAACTGGAATGTCAGCTTCTGTTAGCATTAGTACTTAACAAAAATTAGGTGTGAAATCCTTCTTGAAATAATGTTAAAACTGGGGATTATACAATGATAAGGGATGTAATTGCTTTTCTCTTCTGTAAGATTTGGTTACGAAGTTTGCAAGCACATGCGTATGTCATATGTGCAGTGTGCTGTTCTTTTATAGAGTTTGCTACCAAACTTCTTAATGCAAAGACCCTCTTATATATATGGTAACATCATCGTCATGTGCATGTGTACTTGTTGGAATGTCAAGTGCTTGATGACCAGATAAGTTGTTGCTTATTGCTATGGTGTTTGTGGCATTTATGTTCCCAGGAGTATGTTGCCAGTTGCTATCAGGTGTTCTTGGGTTTACTAGAAGGCATTACTAGAATTACTGAGTAATGATATTTTCTCTGTGCTTTATAGGAAGACAGTTTGTTAAAGTATTAAATTTCTCTTTGCAGTTCTGTTCTGCTGGATAACCCAGGATTTTGAGTTGTACGCTGCTTTTAATCCACTGGCTGACAAGGTTTGTACCTGTCACAATCAGTTTTATGTATGCTGACTTGTGTTTTGTTTGTTGAAGCAAATGCTGTAGTAGTCTAGGCACCAGGGGAATGGATTAAGGTACCATATTCTTCGTTGTATAGCAACTCAATAATTTTGGCTTACTTATTCTGCAGAGTCAAGCAATCAAGGTATGCAATAGAGTATGCCAATGGATCAGGGACCTGGAAAACGAAATTTTCGTATACGGAGAAAGCACCCTTTCCTGGTGATATATTGTCTTGTATGTAAATTCTTGTACGTTTATTTTCTTTCTTTATTGGAAGTTTTCATGATTTATTTATATGCTTATATATACCGACACAGGCAGTACCATCACTGTTGGGGAGATATGAGGGATTAGGTTTGTATAACATTTTCACTAAAGTCATGATTTTATTTGCGACCCGTGGTATTTCGTGCCAATTTTAATTGGTTCCTGTTTGTTGTCAATGCCATTTCGTTTCTGTCATTCTATGTATGTTCGCCGTGTAATCTACTCCGTTTGTACTTTTTAGAGCTATTAATTTCCACCGGGATCCATATTCGATACTGTTAAACTCCGGGGACTTTTCTCCGGGCCAAAATGAGGGGATTTTTTAGGAACTTGATGTGATATATATTCTTGTATATTAGAGTTCTTTTTGGGTTCATTATTCTCTGGTGATGCGTCAATCATTTTTTTCGAAGTTTATGCCATGTTTTAAACGCTGAGAATGTGCGAGAGAGAGAGAGAGACGGCTAATAGGATCTTTCTGGAGCAGTCGAGTGGAGTCGATTCGAGAAGCATCCACTAGCTCTGGATTTCTTTTTTTTTTTTGGATTTTATTTTACACCCCGAAGTGTGGATCGATCTGGTCCTGGAATACGCACCGTTAGTGTCGGTACTAGCCGACACAAGTGTAAGCGTACGTGATCGTGAACCGCTTGTTTCTCTTTGACATTTTTTCGATTTACTGCCGGTATTTTTGTCTATGTAGAGAAATGCGTCTATTAATGCACATTAGCTAGGTGACAGATTCAACTAAAAAGATTCCAAACTGCTGTGCAACATATACTGGCTGCCAGGCAGTAGTGTATTCCAACCTCATCTGATCATCAGAAGATTCTGAATGATGACGATGGGCATGTCCTACTCCATGGAGTGGAGTGGAATACTATATGCGTCACGATTCATTCATTGATTGATGCTTGATTGGTTTGTTTTGTTTTGTGAGTACTCCCTTCTTTGTAAAATATAATAATTTTTACTACGAATCTGAATATAACCGGTTTAATTAATAGGATGTGTCTTATTTGTTAAAAAGTTATTATATTTTCGGATGAGCACTTCCTCCGTCCTCATTTTTAATATAATCTATGCTATATGTACCAATATAGAATCAAAATATTTTTCTTCATTTTCTTAAATCTCAATATGGTTATTACTCTCTTTATCTATTTCCGATGTATTTACTTTTTATATTTCTATAAATTTCGATTTCGATATAACGATTACATAAAAATGAACATACTCCCTATGCCCGCTTGTCCGGATTGTATTATTAGAATATGTCTTATTCTATACTTTTTCATTCCAAAATAATTTTATTTTTCACCCATCCTACATATACCAATAAAAAAACAAACTAGAATACCCTTATTTTATTAAATCCCAATAAATTATTCTGTACTTTATCTATCTACTCTCAAAATATTTATTTTCTACTTTAACAAATTCTGATATAATGATTGCTCAAAAACTGAACTTATTTTGGACCAAAAGCGATGGGTTAAAAATGAACTTATTATAAAACGAAAGGTGTAGTACTAAATTAACCTGCAAATTTCATGGATGAGCTCTCACGAGTCACAACCACAACATGAGCCTCCATTTTATCATAGCTCACCAGATAGATTATTGAATCCAGAGCGATAAAGCATGCAGCCACGTCACGGTCGGCGCCCCAGAAGAGACCCTGGCCAACCGTTTCTCCACGTGGCGCGTCCCTACTGGCCAGGAGGCCCGCCCTATCAGCAAGCGGCCCCGCCAACGGCTGGGCGGCACACATCGCCTTCTTTCTTTCTACTCCCACAACTTCTCGCTCTCCCCTCTCCTCGTCGTTTTCTTTAATGGACGATTCCTTTCTGTATTATTTATTTTACAGCTAGGTACTCCTATGTTAGTCCAAACAATTTATATATCCTAGCTTCGTATGAATGCATTTTTTTTTCTAAAACTTCTTAGCATCTTTTGCTGAGTGGCTATACAAAAGTAGTAAATTATATTGTAATTACATCTTATAGTGTAATTTATATGTAGTTCGTATGTAATTGAATGTATATGGTGTATGGCCTATTGACTAAAAGTGAATGCACCCGCTCACGACAATGAGGGTTTAAATCCTAGCTTCGGATATGATTTTTTTTCCCACAAAGCACAAATCTTAAGACGATCCAACAGTTAAAAATTTAAAAGTTTTGAGAGAGAGAAATTGCGATGTTATAACCATACTCTTAGGTTCTGGAAGAAGTATTGTTCTGGATAGGCATCTCGTCTGAGAAAAACTCTGAAATACAAATAAAAATCATAGCAGTAGGCCCATGTCCTTATCCATGGAACTGTCTGCAACTTTTGTTGTTGATGACAAAAATAGGCGCGCAATGGGCGGTGAAGAAACTAATAATATCGATCCTTATGGAGATGGTTTGAAGAGGTCATACATATATCACTCTCCCTCCTTCCCTATATATAGTAGAGGAGAGAGTGTGGAGTAACTAGACTAGAGACACCAAAAGAATTAAGAAGAAAATGCCGGTGAGCCGGATCGCGGTGGGCGCCCCCGGCGAGCTGTCCCACCCGGACACCGCCAAGGCCGCCGTCGCCGAGTTCATCTCCATGCTCATCTTCGTCTTCGCCGGATCGGGATCCGGCATGGCCTTCAGTAAGCAACCGTTATTGAATTCATCGATCCGTAATTAATTTACTAATAATTTGTGATAATCGTAGGCAAGCTGACGGACGGCGGCGCCACGACGCCCTCGGGGCTCATCGCCGCCTCCCTGGCGCACGCCCTGGCACTGTTCGTGGCCGTGGCGGTCGGCGCCAACATCTCCGGTGGGCACGTGAACCCGGCCGTCACCTTCGGCGCCTTCGTGGGCGGGAACATCAGCCTGCTCAAGGCCGTGGTGTACTGGGTGGCGCAGCTGCTGGGCTCCGTGGTGGCGTGCCTGCTGCTGAAGATCGCCACGGGCGGCGGCGCGGTGGGGGCGTTCTCGCTGTCGGCGGGCGTGGGCGCCTGGAACGCGGTGGTGTTCGAGATCGTGATGACCTTCGGCCTGGTGTACACGGTGTACGCGACGGCGGTCGACCCCAAGAAGGGCGACCTCGGGGTCATCGCGCCCATCGCCATCGGCTTCATCGTCGGCGCCAACATCCTGGCCGGCGGCGCCTTCGACGGCGCCTCCATGAACCCCGCCGTCTCCTTCGGCCCGGCCGTCGTCACCGGAGTATGGGACAACCACTGGGTGTACTGGCTCGGCCCCTTCGTCGGCGCAGCCATCGCCGCGCTCGTCTACGACATCATCTTCATCGGCCAGCGCCCGCACGACCAGCTGCCCACCGCCGACTACTGATCATATATATACATATATATTCCATCTCGATCATCGATCGCTCGCCCCATCTGCCTCCACTCTCAATAATCGATCGATCCAATTCATATCGATCAATGAAGTAGCTGCTATCTGTGTCGTCCAATCAATTACTCTCTTCTGTACAAACAAATTAAACTCCTTAAATTCCATCTGTGCTGTGTCAATCAAACCAACCAGCTGCTGTAACGTCGTCCGTCCATCGGTGTCTCATCTGCAATATAGTGTCAACACATCCCATGCATCCTACTCCACGACTCCAACGCTCTCTTCACTGCCGTTCTTGTCCATATATATGCTGCGTTCGCACCATCACTTCATGATTGAAACGAGTTTACGCACTCCATTTGCTTCGTCCAAATGACGACCTAAATAAATCTATCTATTATTTATATATTATTAAGGGATATAAAAAACGAGCCACAATGGTTGTAACTTATTTGAAGCAAAGGCCGAAATGAATTCAATTAACGCCACAAAGTTTTACAAATTACCATGCAAGAAAAAATTTCACCATCACACTTGAGAAAGCGATTGCGGCGGATCTCACCATGAGCGGATACAGATTTAGCTTGAGTAGCCCTGCCATCTCGGGTGCCAACTACGGATATTATCGGGCTAATTCGATTCATGAGTGGAGATAGAAGGTGAGCTGATTTCAATCATCTGTTTTTAGCATCTCCACTTGAAAGAGTAGAGAGAAAGAAGCCTTTCGCTTCTAGAAAGAGGGTACCCATTGCAACTTACTAACTCCATCCCAAAATAAGTGCAACCGTGAATATCCGTGTCCAACGTTTGACCGTTCGTCTTATTTGAAAAATTTGTAAAAAAATTAAAAAAACTTAGTCACACATAAAGTACTATTCATGTTTTATCATCTAATAACAACAAAAATACTGATCATAAATTTTTTTCAAATAAGATGGATGATCAAATGTTGAACATGAACCGTGCAAAACTACACTTATTTTGGGACGAAGGTAATATCATCTTAGGGCATGCTTCTGGTTCAAGTAGTCAAGTCAGGATCAAAGTAGATCAGTCTACATAGCTACTATAAGCTAAGAGTTATATATATAGTTCAATTCTACTTTTAAATCTTCTATATACAAAATACAATTGTCTCTATGGAAATATAAGCTAAGATTTTATATATCAAATATTCCAATTTCATTTTTTAAATCCATCGTATATAAATTACAACAGTATCGAAGGAACCACAATATTACCAAGAGTTTTATATCAAATCAACTTTGCTTTAAAATTTTAGCTACAAAATTGCATGGGAAGTCCACTAGCTGGTATTAATCACAGCCTAAAAATGGAGATTTTATATATATTATATATATGCACGAATTTTAAAGACATAGGGACTATAGGGTTAAAATGCATATGGACTATGGCCAAATGTTGTGTCAGTTTGGTGTTTTTGTAAATAGGAAAAATATCATTATCAGTTGACCATGGTACTAGGATGCAAAATCAATCGAACACATGCATGTGGATAATGGAGGCGAAGATATTGGGAGTTATGTCTTCTTCATTGCTTCAAATTGATGCTCTTTAAAAAGATCTCTAACCCTCTCCGGCCCTATTTCCGAGGGAATCACCTCCTTATTTGGTATAGACGAGCTACCGATACCTAATTATTTGCATAGAGTTATGTTAAAGTTATATAGAGAAGGTGGTACGTTAATTGGTGGGTCCCACATTTCTTAGTCATGTGTTGGTTTGAATCGAAAAAAAAATCGTAATAGGGCCTACTTCTTGACCCTATTCATGTGCTGGTAGAATATACTTGTGGTAGCAAGATCAAACGCCATGTAACACGATTGGTAGCAAAGAGGAGCAAGCCAATGATTTCTATATCATGGATTGACAATCTTGTTTCAGCAAGTCACCGTATGTATTGCAAATCACTTTATGGCTAAACCAGAGCGTGCGGCCTTCTACATAGAGATATGCATCAATCGTTATAGAGGTCCATTGGAAATGTTGGACAAGGAGCTGACAAACAACCGACATATATACATCATCATACATAACGAGGAGGGTAGAGTGTAGTCAGTTAGGATTAGCTAGAGACATGGCAATGGGAAGAGAGGCCTCATCCTATTGAACCCTGGCACAATGGGAGCACGGAGATCGGAGAGGTAATACACAGGTGAATGACATAATTCGATAAGAGATTAGGGGAACGTTTGGATCCTAGGCTAGCAATTTTGGCTGTGCATTTTGTAATTGCTTAAATACCTTGTTTTGCTTGGCAAACTAGCACGCCCGGGCTAGAAAAATCCTTCGTCGACAAGCTCTTGAACTAGCAACTTTGCTTTGGTAGGCCATGGCTTGGGTGAGCTAACCTAGCTGAGCAAGAGCTATAGAGAGATCCAAACGTATCCTAGATTTCGGGCTCTAGCTAATTTACATTACCATTTTAGATTAATAGATTCCTTTTCTAGCTAGCTAGAAACAGTCTTGCCATATATAAAAATGGCGCGTATGGTGTAAAACGACTCTATTCTTATTTTTCGTAAAGTTCGTTCTAGTTTCGTGGAACAACTTTCTATTTTACAAAGAGAAACAAGAAGAAGCTTTGGCCGTCGGGGAAGGGAATGGGACAGGTGCCTATACCTACTGTTTAGGTCTTTTCTTGCTGATACGAACATATATATGTGGGCTAGCGGATCGTACGTCACACAGTCAGGCGGAGAGAGAAATATATTAACAAGAACAATAACAACAACAGTAACGAGAATATGTATCATGTAACTGATGCATATTTTTTAAATAATAAAAAAGGTGATATTACATCCGTAGCTGCAGCTAATACATTGGAGGTGTAATGGCGCATATAAGTTTGCGCATGCTTGCTAAGGGCGATTCATAGTGCAGCAGAAGACATAATAACATACATGCAGGGATACAAATTAATCTCCAATCTCCATGGAAGCGAATGCGATGAGGGAGGGTGGGTAGCTAGCTAGCGATCGATCGATGATGGTATGGTATGATATGCATGCATGAAACAACTAATTAATTAATGATAGATGAAATGATCAAAGAAGAAGAGGAGGCTAGCTCTAGCAGATCGATTGCGGAGATGGAGATGCATGGATGGATGGATGGATGATATGATCAGTAGTGCGGCATGTGGAAGAAGCCGGCGGCGGTGGTGGTGGTGGTGGGCGGCCTCCGGCCAATGAGGAGCGCGTCGCGCAGCATCTGGTCGGCGCGCGCGGACACGGCAGCCTGCACAGCCATGAGGCCCGTCCCGAAAGCCATGAGCTCCTCCGGCGACATGCGCCCCACATCCGGCTCCGTCCACCTCCCCGCCGCGCGCTCCATCTCTATCTTCTCCTCCGCCCTCTCCCGGCGTGCCTTGTGCGCCTCCACCATCGCCCGGAGGTCGCCGTACTGCCTGTTCAGCTCCCCCACCATCCCACCATTCACTCGCACCCTCGTCGCCGGCGATGACTCCTGCAGGAAGCGCTCCAGGAGGCACTCCACGGAGGGGTGGCCGAAGGAGTAGGCCTTGCCGGCGGGGGAGAAGACGACGGCGGCCACGTCGGCGCTGCACAGGATGGACAGCTCGCTGGCCTTCTTGAAGAAGCCAGCACGGCGCTTGGAGAAGCACACCTGCCGGGCCTCCTCGCTCTCGATGCGCCGGATCTCGATCTTCTGCCGCCCCAAGCTGGGCCTCCTCCGCGCCGGCGCCGCCGCCACCATCGCCATATATATGTATCACAACTACAACTAGCTAGCGCAGCCGCATGCAGGTGGATGTGTTGAGTTCGTGTCTATATATACAGCTCCACGCGTGAGTTGTCATTTTACACGTACGATGCATATCTCTAAAATTATTACAGAATTAACTCGCTTCTAGTGCTTGCAAGCTAGCTAATATGGGTGGGTTAATTAACGTCGCCCTGCCATGCTGGTAGTGCTAAATAATATATATATGCGCATTCATCCAGGGAAGGGTTTTACGACTAGCTATTACTCATGCAAGCTTGGCTAGATAACATCATTCGCCCATCAATATATTCATCATCTTCCAATTATGTACGTTTATGTACACACATATATTTTGCATCTACCTACCTATGTCCTTCTTCATTTTCTGCTGACACATATATATTGAGTAAGTATTCTTATATTAGGATGTATATATAAGTATTGCTAGTGTTACTACGTACGTCTCCTCTAAGGACCTATATACATTTCTCGGTACATGTATATATACTTTAGTTATCACTCAATACTTCGATTTGTTTGTTGTGTGTACATATACATCCAGATATACGTGCATTACCGGTTATTTTTGTATCTAATTTATCTATCTATATATCTATCGCCAGCGATCATACACACAGATCACAGGTTTAATTAATTAAGGGCCAGTGGAGCGCTGTTAAACACATATATATTACTACCTAGCCAAGGGCCAGCCGTTCCTCCTCGTGTCAAAATAATGAAAATTAAACTGGCCAAGCTGTCTAAAAATTGAATTTCAGGGTGCACATTTGACAGCATGTAGAATACAATTAATTAAACAATATATGTGCTGTCCCGTAGAGGTGCTAGCTAGCTAAAGATAAGTTGCTGATGTGGAGGATAGAGAAAAGTATCATAAACATTATGAGGCATGCACTCAACAACAAGTAGAATGATCCAAGTTTCTGGATGGCTAGTAGGTGTTGTACAAGAGATGGAGGTTGAGATCAGGAGAGGTGCATCTTCTATCAGTTAAATTTTATGCATACAAAAGTAGCTGTACACATGTGTTCCGACACGTACGGTTAAATTTTCCAAATAACCGCCCTGCAAAATAGCTCCACAGCGGTCCATCTCGCCAAAAAATGCACAGTCACGTACTCGTAGCATCAACGAAACCGTGGCTAGCTTGCGGAGGCAGCGGCAACACGACGGATGGTGATATATATAGAGCTAGGATACGCCCGCGGAGGCTGCGCTGCTCTCGCCTATCTTATGTCAGTGGTATAGGAACAATAAATAGTCATATATAGTATGGAGGAGATGAGGATGATATTATATATATATGGGTTAAGTACTCACTAGCTGTTTTTGCTTTCTAGAATTTGGGCTTTCTAAACAGGACTTGAGACATACTCCCGAACAGATCATGTTAAATGTGAATTAGTGGGTGCCTGTAAGTAGCTGTTTCGTTATAGGGAGGGGCTAGCACTTTCCATGACCTTAAATATTTGGAATAAGTTCATTTGAAATCCCTTGTCAACAAATCCGATTTTTAGTTCTTAACCAAAAGTCAGAAACAGCGAATCCCTCAACTATCAAAATTGATGCAGAATAAGTCCCAAAGCAGTTTGGATAACGGTTTTAACTGACATGGTGCCTACGTGACTAATTTGACTCAGTATTCATCTCACGTGGCATTGATGTCGTGGGATGCCAAGCCAGTCGGGCTCGCCATCGCCACCGACACCGCCGCCAAGAACTGCTTCCTCAGCCCGCATGCGGCCACCATCCTTTCCTCTTCCTCCGGTGGCCCAGCGGCCAAAACAACCTTAGGGGACAGAGGGAGGCACCGCCACTACCACCTCCTCGACCTCCCCCACCATGGTGGCGAGGGACGAGGTTCGGCAGCGCAGCACGCACAATGGCACCTGCGGCCGCCTCCCGCACCACAGACACCATAGACGCGGTTGCCACAACCATAGCCGCACCGCGGTCATTGTGGTCACCTTCGCCGTTGCGGCCTCCCCTTCCACCGTCCGCCGCGCGCTGCTCCCTCCTCTCCCATCTCCCACTGGCTGCCTCCCTGTCGTGTCTGGAGAAAGGAGAGGGGAGAGAGATGAAGATTGAAGAGAGGGGAGATAGGGAGAGAGAGGAGGAAGAAGAGGAGGTGAGAATGACATGTGGGGCCCATGTGGATCCCACCATTTTTTAATTTTTTTTTGGAACTGATATGTGAGTCCGTAGTTTTTATTATTTTCCAAATCAAATTGCCATGTAAGTGCATGTCAATACCACGTGAGATGAAGACCGAATCAAATTAGCCACGTAGGTGCCACATTAGCTAAAACTGTCGTTCAAACTGCCTTGGGACTTATTTTGCACCGATTTTGGTAGTTTAGGGACCCGTTGTATTTGGTTTTCCTGTTGAAAGATGAAAATCAGATTCGTTGATAAAATAAGGGATCTCAAATGAACTTTTTCGTAAATATTTCAGGCCTTGAACGTACAGGAGGGCCAATTAACTGGTCACCCATCTATCTTATTGCTCGGATGGGCCAGAACTTTGGCGACCCATATCCCCATATTCCTTTGTCTTCTTATTGGAAAGTTGGAGCTGATGAGTAAATCTTTGGTGGGATATAATGTTGGGCTTACTCTCCTCAACCTGTGTTAGGAGGCCTGTTGACCTGGTTACTTCTCCTTAGCTACGCTTTTCAATCGCTCAAAAAAAAAAGCTACATTTTTCAAGGGAAGAAATTAAGGAACTACAGGGTACACTACTACTACTCCACAAGTACTAAATATGCTCTGGTGCTCACTAGTTAGTTGCTACTAAAACTGTTTTAGAGTATCTCACATATTTTTTACAGATGCACCCGCACACACACTACTACAAATTACCATACTCACATATTTGTAAATGTGTCCTGTAACTAAGTGTGGAGCTACTTGGTGAGAGGGGATACCCAGGCCGGTCAAAAAAATTTAAGCTATAGTTTATCTATTTTCACCATATATACACTTTGGTATTTGCATCAGATTAAATTTGGTCCAAAGCTAAGTAAAGTAGGTGACACCTATCTTCATTTCGCTCTATCTCCATCCCTACAGCCGTAACTTATGTTTAAATAGACGAAAGCTACTGGTATATCTCCGATCTTCGAGCGGATTAAAGAATAAAGAATTCACGTATTATTTTTTAATTATCTACTCCTAAGTTTTTTAATAGGATAATTAACTAGATATCGATCCAATTCAGTTTCGGATGGGTCTACTTGGGAATTTTCCCATCGAAACGAAACGGCAGAGAGTTATACATATATGGACCAGAAGGATGGGAAAATATGCATTGTAAATCTATACCTAATTAAAAAATAAGTAAAGATTCTGGTAGAGAATTTTCGTCCGTCTTAGTCCATCTCCGCATCGCGCGAACCTCCTCTCCGCTTCACCTGTCAACGAGCGTCCGCTCTGAAGATCCCACAACCAATCCCAAATCTAAACCCAAAATCTAAATCCCAATCCAATCGGAATCATCACAAAATCATCCCAAACCAAATCCATGACACAATCCAATCAAAAATCACAAAATAAATCATACAGAACATGAGAGAAGAGGTGGAAATCACAAAATAAATCACATCACGCAGTAGATGAGATGAGAGGGAGAGGTGGCGGGAGGCTTCTGTTGCTGCTCGCTGGACCTCCTCCTCGCCGTCGTGGAGTTCCTGAGCTTGGGGGCTAGATCCCGAGCCGCCACCCGCTGTTGCGCCAGGTAGCCACCGAGCAGCCGTTGCACCAAGAGCCACTGACCCGATCTTTGCGCCGCCACTGCGCTAGGAAGACGCCGAGAGGGAGAGGGAGGAGGAAGGCGGTGACGACGAGGCCGAGGAGGCGCAGCCACACAGTGGAGGCTGGTGGCAGGAGCCAGATGCGGCAGGGGCTGAGGAGGTGCGGCCGCACGGCGAAGGCTGGTTGTTGGAGCCGGATGCAGCAAGGGCTGAGGAGGCGCGGCCGTGCGGCAGAGGCTGGTGGCCAGAGCCGGATGCGACAGGGGTAGGACGGTGGTGGGTGTGCAGTGACGCCGAGGACGGATGAGAGTGGAGCGGTGGTGTGGAGGAGGAGAAGGTACCGAGGGAGGATGAGGAGGGGGCGATAGTGTGGGGATAAGAATGGATGGCTGGGAGAGTGTGGGGATAAGGTTAGGTCAATCGGTCGGCTCTAGCCGGTTTTTTTAACAAGTGTCGGTTTTTTTAAGAACCGATACCTACAGTATTAGTATAGATGCCGGTTTTTATAAACATGTATTGGTTCTTTTAAAAAACCAACATTAATAATATAAATATATAACATTTTAGTTTTCATCTTTTTCCATCCCACAGATGTGAGAAACAGGTAATAGGTGTCGGTTTTAAATGAACTGGTACATTCCCTATTAGGTTTTTATAGTAGTGCAACCAACATCACCACCTCATCGGCTCGCGCCATCACCGTGGCAGAGCATCCTCGAGCGCCTGCTACACAATTTAGCATCATAGATTAAGGGATTTCCTGTTGCAACACATCTCCTTTTTTCGTCAATGTTTTTTTACGTCGCGTTTTTTTCCCACGCTTTTTTCGCTGTTATATTCTGGTTTTTTTCATCCGCTTTTTTTCATTGCTATTTTTTAAGTCACATTTTTCGCACGCGGTAAGGATTCAGTTCTTTTTATCCGCTCGGTTTTTTTTGTCGTCAAGACGAACCCTAGCGCCGCCGCCACGTTGATCTATCTCCAAATGAATTTCCTCCTCCCATTGATTGCAAAAAATTGATTCCCCACTCATTATTTTTCCCTAAATTTCCCCTCAATTCGGTTTTAATTCACCGGATTTAATCTTCCTTTAACAGTCACCATTTTAATCCCGAGTTTTGCAGATTGCTCCGATTTTGATAAAAACTGAAAGAGGAGATCGAGTGGATCAAAACCCCTCAACCAATTTTAGGAAATCAAGAAGAATTCGACCGGATTTAATGGGAAAATTGGCTCTAGCACCGTACAGTCATGGGACTGTCTTCTTGAGGTTAAAGATGATAGTTGGTTGTGCGAGCTGGGCATGCAGCTTCACTTGTGGGGTGAGCTGAAGAGAGCTAGGCCGAACGGAGGGAAGTAGCAGACTGGGTAGGGGCAGAAAAGGAAGGAAGGAATGTGCTTTCGGTCCAAAACCAAGGAAAAAGTATAATGTATAATGATCCAAAAATATTTTTACCCGTTGCAACGCACGGGTATTTTTTCTAGTCATATATGAAAACCTGAAAACTTTCGCTGTTATAAAAAAATGATGTCTAAGACTTATTCATGTTATCGAGAGTAATTTTCTTTCACTTTTAGATTTAACATGAGTAAAAAAATTCTAGGAGTAAAAATTTTACTCTTGATAAAGTAAAAAAATTTACTCTTGAAAATATGGATAAACTCGTATATCCATTAACGATAATTTTTAGATTTTTACGATATATGTGATTTTCCCCACGTATTTTTTTCAAGAAGAATCGCAAGCGGATCAACACTAGTCTGACAAGGAAAGCTTGTTAGTGCATTGCATGTGTGCACCAACATATCGAACTATAGTAGAGGATAAATATCACTTGGAGATTGCAACCGCGTGAAATTTTTTTCTATGTCGTCCACTACTATATAGCTACCCGCATGCTCTTTGATTCAGCACTGTGCATTTTTGCCCCTTCCAAAGAACAAAATTAGTTTTGGGTCCCCTTCCAAAATTGATAGGGCATCTAGAAATTATAAATAAAACTCGAAATAGAATCTGAACGGTGATTCAGAGGAGGTGACGATTGGTAAGTCATTAAGCAGCACGGTCCCAACGGTTGAAGGAACTTTTAGAAAGTAAAAAATAAACCCCAATAATAATAATGTTTGTTTTTTAAAATCTTAATGATAAAAAAGAGGGGAGATAATGGGTGGGTCGTAGAGGAGTACAATGATGAAAGTTTGACGGGACTTCTAGAGAGTAAAAAAATAAATTCAAACGATAATTATGACTGAATTTTTAAATCTCAATAACAATAAAGATAGAAAGCAGTGGACGGGTCGTAGAGGAGTATAGTGGTAACGTTTGATGGACTTCTACACATTATAAAAAACGAAACTCAACTAGATAATGAACTCTAAATACTATAAGGTCCAATTTTTATAGGTTCCAAGATGGATGAATAGAATTAGTGGTAGATTGGCAAGCAAATAAAAGGGTGACAAAAGAGTAAGGGATAGCGACTTGCGTGGCTTTTAAATATATATATATAATTAGAAACATGGAATGATAATGTTCGGTATTTCAAAGTCATAAGATAACTAGATAGTTATTTAACAAAATTTAAGTAAAATCATATATGTAAAAATATATAATTTTGTATGAGTGCTAGTTGTGCAATTGCACGGGTCGCTCAGCTAGTTTTTTTTATTTTTTGAAAATTCTTTGCAATCAGGTGTCCTATATACTCTGCTAGTTAGCATGAATTTTCTTAATTAGCACTTTAGTTCTACAGCACAGCTGCTGTTCAGCACAAATCTGCAGGATTCCATGGAATTACTAATTGTGAGATGATCGATATTTGTTCCGGATGATTTTGAAGAATTAGATAGATGGCCGGGAAGGAGTTAAAGAAATTATATATAGTGATTAAGATATATATATACATGATGATAAGGTCATACGGCATGTTGTCTGCCATTGGATAGATCGATCTATATTATATAGCTAGTATGACCGACATGCGCAGCTAGTATGCTTGTATGATATGATAGATCCTAACGAAATTGCGAGCATTTGAAAACGTGGATAAGCCCATCCAATTCAATCAATTGTCTAGCTAGTTAGTTAGTACGATATCGTCATCAATGGCAATGCCTGCCTTATCGTTATTATACACTAATTAATCAATCGGCAAGGCCA